>CAUYPK010071456.1:0-14890 GCA_963574355.1 Loris lydekkerianus | reverse complement strand
CCTACTGATTCCTCAATTATTGTAATTGTTTTAGGTATATATTTTTATTTTTGAAATTTACCAGTGGCTGCTGCATTTTCCACCTCGGCTTATACTCGAGTCACTAAGTTTTCCCAGTTTTTAGGGTAAAATTAAGGGGGTCGGCTAATACTCGAGTATATAGGTAATACTTTGTCTCAAAGAAAAAGAAAAAATGGTGATTCTTTTATATCAGAAGGGTAGAGAAGAATTTTAGGATACTATTTAAAATCTTTTCTATGAAAAGGTAAACACTTGAAACTGATTCAAAAGTAACAAATAAAAATATAGCTTTTTTGTCAGGAATTATGTAAATAAAAGTTAACATATTGTCAGTAATAATTAGCTACCATTTATAGAGCACTTTTTATGTGCTAAAAACACTGTGCTAAGCTTAAATATTATAGTTTCTTTTCTTTTCTTTTTTTTTTTTTTTGAGACAGAGTCTCAAGCTGTCGCCCTGGGTAGAGTGCTGTGGCGTCACAGCTCACAGCAACCTCCAACTCATGGGCTTAAGTGATGCTCTTGTCTCAGCCTCCCAGGTAGCTGGGACTACAGGTGCCCGCTACAATGCCCGGCTATTTTCTGGTTGTAGTTGCCACTGTTGTTTTTACTGGCCCAGGCCAGGTTTGAACCAGCCAGCCTTGGTGTATGTGGCCCTGGCCCGTGCCCTACCCACTGAGCTATGGGTGCCGCCCAAATATTATAGTTTCTTGTACAGTGGATCATAGACCTGTTAATGCAGAAAGAACTTTTGAAATGAGAAAACGAGGGTTCAAATAACTGAAGCAACTGCCTTCCCCAAGTTACTCAGCAAAGTCTAGACTGAACCTGGCTGGAACCCACAGCCTCCTTCCTATTTTCCTAACCCCTACTGTTTGCCATGCAAAGCACATATCCAGTTCTTTGGTTTTTTGCGTTTTGTTTTTTTTTAATTGAGTCTGAGTTTCACTTTGTTGCCTTCAGTAGAGTGCTGTAGTGTCACAGCTCACAGCAACCTCAAACTCTTGGGCTTAAGTGATTCTCTTGCCTCAGCCTCCCAAGTAGCTGGGACTATAGGTGCCCACCAGAACACCTGGCTATGTTTTTGGTTTAGCAGGCCGGAGCTGGGTTCAAACCCACCAGCCCTGGTGCATGTGGCTGGCACCTTACACACTGAGCTATGGGCACTGCCCACTTCTTTGTTTTTTGTTGAGGTGACATTTGAAAAATCCTTCCAATATTACTGTCACTACTTTCTGTTCCTTGGCCCATTGGTTTTCCTGGGACCATGGTTTAGGAGGTGGTGCTGATGATAAGGTATGTTCATCTCGCCTTCCATCACACTAGTTTATTCACACACTCTAAATCTTACTTTCTAGCTTTCATCTGATATCTAAGGCTAGTTTCATGGCAGAAATGGAGATATTTATGATTACTTTAAAAAATGAGAGTTTCATGTCTGTAATCCTAGCTCTTTTGGAGCTGAGGCACAAGGATTACCTGGCTAGGTGTTCAAGATAGCCTGGGCAACATACCAAGATACCACCTTTATAAAGAATTTAAAAAATTAACTAAGTGTGGTGGTGTATGCCTGTAGTCTCAGTTTCTCAGGAGGATGAGGCTGGAGGATCATTTGAGCCCATACATTTAAGGCTGCAGTGAGCTATATTTGAGTCTTTGTACTTCAACCTGGGCAAGAGAGCTATACCTTATGGGAGTAGGGGGGGAAAGTGCTGAATTTGAAAGAAGAGTTAACATTCCAGGAATTTTTTTTTTTCTTTGTACCTTTTTTCTTTTTTTTCTTTTTGTAACATAGGACACATGTTCTAATCCTGGCTGTGATATTAGCCATTTGCACAATCTTGAGTAATCTATCCTGGCTGTGATATTAGCCATTTGTGCAACCTTGAGTAATCTACCCTGTTTTGGTTTTTAAAATCTGTACAGTATTGCTGGGTGTGGTGCCTCACACCTGTAATCCTAGCATTCTGGGAGGCTGTGGTGGGTGGATTGTTTGAGCTCATGAGTTTGAGACTAGCCTGAGAAAAAGCGAGACCCCATCTCTACTAAAAGAAAAAATTCATAAAACTGAGGCAAGAGGCTCCCTTGAGCTCCAAGAGTTGGAGGTTGCTGTGAACTATGACGCCACAGCACATCACTCTACCCAGGGTGGCACCTTGAGACTCTTATCTCAAAAAAAAAAAAAAAAGAAAGAAAATCTATGCAGGATAAAAAACTTAGAAGCACAGTGGTTAGAGCACTGGCTTTGCAAACCAAGGGTGGTGGGTTCAAGCCTTGCCTAGGCCTGATTTAAGAGAAAACTTAAAGGAAAAAGTTTCATAGAATCACTACAGTGGGTGGAGCCTGTAGCTCAGTGGGTAGGGTGCCAGCCACATACACCAAGGGTGGTGGGTTTGAGGCCAGCTGTGGCCAGCTGAAACAACAATGACAACTGCAACAACAACAACAACAAAAAATAGCCAGGCATTGTGGTGGGTGCCTTTAATCCCACCTACTCTGGAGGCTAAGGCAAGAGAATCACTTAAACCCAAGAGTTTGAGGTTGCTGTGAGCTGTGATACTACAGCACTCTACCTAGGGCAACAAAGTGAGACTTTGTCTCGAAAAAAAAATATAGTGAAACAGAAGAGATCCCTCTGAGGTCCCTTCATCCTCTAAGATTCTCTGAATCTTCCTAGTATTTGTCTCCTGATGGTCATGGAGGTCAGCAGTTATTCTGCCTAGATTTAACATTTTCTGCCATTATGCCAAGGGTGGCGGGTTCGAACCCAGCCCCAGCCAAACTGCAACAAAAAAATAGCCCAGTGTTGTGGAGGGTGCCTATAGTGCCAGCTATTCAGGAGGCTGAGGCAAGAGAATTGCCTCTCAACACCCAAGAACTGGATGTTGCGGTGAGCTGTGATGTCATGACACTCTACCAAGGGAGACAGAGTGAGACTCTGTCTCTAAAAACAAGCAAACAAAAAAAGTAATAATGCCCTATACAGATATAGATGGTACTCCAGACAGAATGGCAGGTTATATTTTGAAACTCTAATCTTTCAAATACACACTTTTTTTTTTTTTTTTTTGAGACAGAGTCCTACTTTGTCACCCTCAATATAATGCTGTGATGTCATAGCTCACAGCAATCTCAAACTCTTGGGCTCAAGTGATTCTTTTGCCTCAGCCTCCTAAGTAGTTGGACTACAGGCACTCAACACAATGCCTGGCTATTTTTATTTGTTTGTTTGCAGTTTTTGGCCAGGGCTGGGTTTGAACCCGCCACCTCTGGCATATGGGGCTGGTACTCAACTTCTTTGAGCCACAGGTGCCGCCCGCCTGGCTATTTTTAGAGTAAAGGTCTTGGTCTAACTCAGGCTCAAGGTTCAAGAGAACCTGTGAACTCAGACAATCCACCCACCTCCAACTCCCAGAGTTCTAGGATTGCAGGTGTTAGCCACTGTGCCCAGCCACTCATTCTTTATTAAAAATCTATTTAGCAAAAATTCATTAAATATGTGTTAGATGCTGTGCTATGCTCGTTCCCTTTTCCATTGGCACTTAATTTACTTTTTACAAAGCCCCCAGAGTCAAAGCAAATGTTTAAAGCATTGTGATTACATAAAGTTGCAGAGTGCATGTGTGTAGAATCCTGGGCTTCCTGTACAATGAACATTTGCTGACTCATCTGTGTATCCTTTTCCCCGGTTTCTGTTTAGGTCCCCAAGCAAGAACTATTCTTATGCAATCAAGTTTACCACAGGCTCAGCTGGCTTCAATATGGTAAGGAGTGAAAAGTTCCTTGGTTTGTATAAAACGGAAACTTTATTTTTTACGTTGGTATGGCCTCAGGAATTTTTAGATTACATTTTTATAGGGGTATATTTAGAATATGCTTAATTTTCTTTTCTTTTCTTTTTTTCTTTTTTTTTTTTTGAGACAGAACCTCAAGCTATTGCCCTGGTTAGAGTGCCGTGCATCACAGCTCACAGCAACCTTCAACTCCTGGGCTTAAGCGATTCTCTTGCCTTAGCCTACCGAGTAGCTGGGACTATGGGTGCCTGCCACAACGCCCAGCTATTGTTTAGTTGTGGTTGTCATTGTTTGGCAGGCCTGGGCTGGGTTCAAACCTGCCAGCTCTGGTGTATGTGGTTGGCACCTTAACCACTTGAACTACACGCACCACCCGAGAACATGCTTAATTTTCAATGATTTGTTATAGTGATTTCCTCTTAACTTATTCCCCTATTGATTTTGAAAAATACTAAAGCAGAGAGATTAATACAGTGAATTCTCAAGAACTCATAACACAATTTAACAATTCTCCACTAATGGCCAGTCTTGGTTGTCTCTTTCATTTTTCCAATTATTTTAAGACAAATCTCAGTAGTTGTATTTTTTCTTCTGTAAATGTTTAAGCTGTGTCTTCAAAAGAGATAGGTATTTTTGAAACATAACCATAATGCCAATAGTGTACCTAAAAATTCTAAGTCATCTTCATCATTAAATTAATCAAATGGTGTTCAAATTCCTTAGATTGCCTCAAAACTTTTGTAGTTTGTTCAAATCAAGACTGAAATAAATCTCTACTTTGTAATATTTCATCGATACATCTTTTAAGTCTCCTTTAATCTATAAATTTCCCTTTATCATGTTCTCCACTTACTTCTCCATCCTCCACCAAAACCCCTATAAAAACAAACCAGATCATTTGTCATGTAGTGTCTTGTTGTCCTGACTTTTGATGATTGCTCCTCTGTGGTGTTATTTAATCTGTTTCTATATATTGGTAATTAGATCTAGAGCAAGGCTTTTCAAACATGGCATTATGGCATTTAGGGCCCAGTAAATCTTTGTTGTGGGCGACTGTCCTGTGCAGTGTGAGGTGTGTAGGAGCATCCGCACACTAGATACTAGATGCCAGCAGTATGACCCTGCCCATAGTTGTGCCAATCAAAAATGTCTTCAGACACTGACAAAAGGCCTTTAGGGCACAAAATCATCCCTGGCCAAAAAGCATGGATCAGTGAAGTTTGATTTTTATATATTTATTTTTGGGACAGACATGTTATTGTGTGACATCAGGAGAAACGTAATTTCTCTCCTTTTGTGATGCTTCTGCCTAGTTATTAATGAGCATTGCCTAGATCCTGTAGATTGCCTTACATTTAAATGTTAATCAAAATGGTTCTGTAAGAAATCTGTATCTTGGAAGAGTGCCTGAGCTCAAGAGTTTCAGACTAGCCTGAGCAAGAGTGAGACCCCGACTCTACTAAAAATAGCAAAATTAGTGAGGGTTTCAGGCAGGGTTCAGCCTACTTGGGAGTCTGAGGCAGGAGGATCACTTGAGCCCCAAAGATTCTGAGCTTGCTCTGACTTTGGCGTAGGCCGCAGCACTCTAGCCTGGGGCAACAGAATGAGACTATCTCAAAAAAAAAAAGGCTGCATTTTTTAGTTGAGTGTTAATGATTATGTCTGGAAAATAAATCTAGTCTATACTGCTCACATGCCACATTCATGATTTTCCTACAGGGGATGTTGGTGTAGTTGCTTCTTAAGTGATCAAGGTCTAGTACAACTCCTTATGCCCTTATTCTTCTTTGTGCTTTGGTGCCAGCATAGATCTTTAAATAACATTTTGTATCTCTTAAATACCCAGACCTTTTTAAGTCTGGGTATGTACCAGTATTCCAGGGCCCCCTGACATATAAACTTGAGATCTAATATTTATGGGGGGTGAAGTGAAAGTTTATTAGGTTGTTTTCATGATACCAGATTATATAAAACTGTTAATTTTAAATTTCTTATATTTAATGTGACCTCTTTGAAAAAAAAAAAAACAAAACACTTGAGACCTCCTGTTAGAAGGTTATTATTCTCCTTCTACAGGCTAAAAAAATATTTTAATTAGGCCAGACGTGATACCTGATGCCTGTAATCCTAGCTCTCTGGGAGGCTTAGGCACATGGATCACCTGAGCTCAGGAGTTCAAAACCAGCCTGCTGTCTCTACTGAAAATAGACAAAAAAAAAAAGGAAAAAGAAAAGGCCTAGCTGGGCATGGTGGCATGTGCCTATAGTTCCTGCTACTTGGGAGGCTGAGGCAAGATGATTGCTCAAACCAAGGACTTTAAGGTTGCTGTGAGCTGTGACACTACAGCACTCTACCTAGGGCAAGAGGGTGAGACTCTGTCTCAACCAATCAATCAAAAGATTTAAATTAAAATATTTTAATTTAATTTAGGAAAGTTTGGCAACGAATGAGTATAAATTCCAGTTGCCTTCTAATCTGATTTACCTAAGGATTTTTTTTTTTTTTGGGGGGGGGGGGGCAGGGCTTGAGAGAAAGTGCCATGGCATCATAACTTGCCGCAACCTCCAACTCTTGGGCTCAAGTGATTCTCTTGCCTCAGCCTCCCGAGTAGCTGGGACAACAGGTGCCCATCGTAATGCTTGGCTATTTTTTTAAGAGGCCGCGTCTCGCTCTTGTTCGGGCTGGTCTGGAACCTGTGAGCTCAGGGCAATCCACCTACCTTGGCCTCCCAGGTGGGTGGATTATAGGTGTGAGCCACTGCACCTGACCTACCTAGGAGATGCTAATGGTGAGAAATGAAAAGGAAAATAAGGAAGATGAAGCAGGGAGTTTTCATTTTGTTTAATTTGTATTTTTGTTCTGTATAACAATTGCTGTCTGGCATTTATGAAAGGCAAAACTAGAGGGACAGAAAAGAAGTCAGTGTTTTACAGCTGACTTTAAGATGTGGGAATTGGTATTGGTCCTGACACTGTTCTATATTGTGGTGTTAGTTAAACAAGTACATATATTTCTTAAAACTTGCAGAATTCTACTCTAAGAAGGGTGAATGTTACTGCATGCAAATTATATGTTAATAAAAAAATGTGGAACCTAAAGAAATTTCAGAAGTAAGCAGAAAGTTTCTTAACCTCTTGCACGGGCAAAGCCACTTTCTTAATGATGTTCTATGAACAGATGTGTTGTATCTTCTCTTGGTGTCCAGAAGTTGTTAAATAAAATCACATATTTGGGCTTGCTAGGAACATCTGTTTACTGTAATTAGTTCCTTAGGCAAGTTCATTGTGAAGAATCCTGGAGAGTGAATCCTGAGATTGAGGAGGAAACACCTTGGCTGTGGGTGGAGGCCATAAAGATCCAACCTTGTAGGTCTGAATTATAGGGTGGTCAGCTATGCCCAGTGGGCACATCTGGCCTTTACCTGTTTTTGTAAATGAAGTTTTATTGTAAAAATACTCACACTGATTTGTATATTATCTATTGTTGCTTTCCTGATGAAAGAGCAGAATTCATTATGGTAGAGATTCAAAGCCTGACGAACCATAAAACTGTTATTACCAGACCCTTTACTGATAATTTATTGACCCCAGGTATAAGACTTAGAATTTAAAGATATATAGAATGGGCTCGCACCTGTGGCTCAAGCGGCTAAGGTGCCAGCCACATACACCTGAGCTGGGGGGTTTGAATCCAGCCTGGGCCTGCCAAACAACAATGGCTACAACCAAAAAATAGCTGGGTGTTGTGGCAGGTGCCTGTAGTCCCAGCTACTTAAGAGGCAGAGACAGGAGACTCACTTGAGCCCTGGAGTTGGAGGTTGCTGTGAGCTGTGATGCTATGGCACTCTACCCAGGGTGACAGCTTGAGGCTCTGTCTCAAAAAAAAAAATAAAAATAAAAATAAAAAAATAATAAAATAAAATAAAATAAAATGCTATATGTTAAGTAGACTTGCAGGGATTGAGAGGAATATCACTATAATCACAGTTAGTATTTGTTGGATGCAGAGTACCATCTTAAGTATATGGAATTTTATCTTTGCAGAAATTCAAAATAGGTACTGTTTTTACAAACCAAAGCACAGAGAGACTCAATTTGCCTTATTTCTGAATAAGAAAACAGAACTTTTAAATCACTCAATGAATTGTTAAAAGCATGCACTTTCATAAAATTGGATTACAATGCACTTTTTGTTGAATAGGAATCTTTCTGACATTGATCAAGATGGAAAACTCACAGCAGAAGAATTTATTCTGGCTATGCACCTAATCGATGTAGCTATGTCTGGCCAACCACTGCCACCTGTCCTTCCTCCTGAATACATTCCACCTTCCTTTAGGTAAAGAACGTTTGTGTCTTTAAGAAAGTGTGTGTAGAGTATGTGAATTCCAAACTTGGTTTTGTTGGCTATGTATCTTATAGTGATTTTTATTCCTAGCAAGTAAATGAAATATCCATGAATTAAAGAGAATCTTCTTATCCAGCTTCTATATTAATCCTGAGCCCATTCTGTTCTTTAGTATGCCAGTAGTGTAATATATTAGTGAAATAATGAAATAAAATATCAAACCTTTTTTTTATTTTTATACCAGCCTATATAATGAAACCTTACCAAAATTTTAGCAACAGATGCTTACAGTGAAAAAGAAATGGTATGAGCTCATATATAGCAAATAAGGGTCAGATGCAGTCACTCATGTCTGTAATCTTAGCACTCTAGTAGACTGAGGTAGGTAGACAGCTTGACATCAAGATTTCAAGACCAGCCTAAGCCAGAGGGAGACCCCAGGTGTAAAAAAAAATAGCCAGGTGTAGTGGTGGGGGTCTGTAGGTCCAGCTACTCAGGAGGCTGAGACAAGAGAATTGCTTGAGTCTAGGAGTTTGAGGTTGCTATGAGCTGTGATGCCATAGCACTCTACCCAGGGTGACAGAGTCAGACTCTGTCTTAAAAATTAAATATAAATAAATAAAGCAAAGAGGCCAGGCACAGAGAATCACTTGAGTCCAGGAGTTTGAGTTTGCAGTGAGATGATTATGCATGAGGACAACAAAGCAAGATCCTATCTCTTTTAATAAAAAAAAAAAAAAAAAAAAAAGTCCGAGCATGGTGGCTCGTGCCTGTAAACCAAACACTCTTGGAGGCTGAAGTGGGAAGATCTCTTGAGCTTAGGAGCTCAAGACCAGCTTGAGCAACAGTGAGACCCCCATCTCCACTGAAAATAGAAAAATTAGCAGTGTTCTGATGGGCGGCTGTAGTCCCGGCTACTTGGGAGGCAGAGGCAAGAGGATGCGTTGAACATAGAAGTTTGAGGCTAGGCTGATCCTATGGCACTCTAGCCTGGGCAACAGAGTTAAGGCTCTGTCTCGACAGAAACAAACAAACAAAAAAGAAAGAAAGAAAGAAAAATAAATACAGCCAGGAAATCATGCCTGTGAATTCTGCATGTTTAAGAGGTAAACAAAAATGCTGGCAACGTAGAAAATTTAGTTTGTTTGTTTTTATTTTGTTTTCTCTTTGAGATAGTCTATTACCCAGGCTAGTCTTAAACTCCTGGTCTAAAGCTATCCTCTTACCTCAGCTCTGGAGTAGCTGGTAAAACTGGGGCAAGCCACTGCTTCCACCTTTAATTGGAATTAGGAAAATAGAGAAAATTATCTTGGTCTGAAAAGCACTTCCAGTAGAAATGTCAGGAGAGTCCCTGAGGTTCACTTGGGAGACACCTGTCATGATTTCTGCATGCACACCTTGTCCTGGACAGCTCCGTCTCCTGGCTTTAAACATGAGGTCTTAGAAAGACAAAGAAAAATTAAAGAAACAGCAATAAGAATTTCTGTCCTGATTTCTTAAGCTTGACAGAAGACTGGGGCAAAATCTCCCTCCAATGGAGAGAAACAGCCATCTCTGTCAGCACATGCGTGGTATGGGAGCAAGCTGAGGAAACTAGGACTGTGTAGAAAGCAGCATGTGCTGATGCTATTTGCCAGTAAAACTCATAGCTGCAGCAATCACTAGGAGAGACATTTATGCTGGGAGCAGATAATAAAAGTATAAAGAGGATAGAGAGATTGTTTTAACAGAGCAAGGTTAAAGGTTTAAAGCGAAACAAATTAATCAACTCAGTTGTTTTAAGAACGATAAAGTATAGACATTCCATGTTTGTTAAGGGATGAAATGGAGATACTTTATGATGGGAAAAGAGATGCTCTCAGCTAGCTGAGATGCTAATCTCCCCTGGGAGGAATTTAAAGTTACTTGCAAGGACAATAGAAGTAGCACCTGACCTTGAGTGATCACTTTGTCCCAGGCATTGATCTAACCACTTTATGACTACAAATTATAAGTCAGACCTTTGGAATTGTCCTAAATTTGGTTACACTTCTAAGCATTTTCAGTTTCACACTCAGAGTCTGATGATGTGCAAATATGCATTTTCAAAAAACTCTTTGCAACTAGAAAAGGAAGACCAAATCTTTATTTTTTTCTTTAGTCTAGATGAAATTTGTTCCAAGACGTGGTATAATCTTTTAAAACTCTTTTTCATAACTTGTCCAGTGTTAATCAGACATCTCTGTGTGAATTTCCTTTTCTTCTTCCCACCCACAATTGCAGAAGAGTTCGATCTGGCAGTGGTGTATCTGTCATAAGTTCAACATCTGCAGATCAGAGGCTACCAGAGGAACCAGTTTTGGAAGATGAACAACAACAATTAGAAAAGAAATTACCTGGTAAGTCAGTCTTCATATTTGTGTTCATAATTTAGAGATTGTCTATCCTCAGACAAAGATAGAGGTAAAAATAAATCAGTTTTTGACATTTTGGCTGTGTTTTTTTAATTGATTTTAGAAAGAGACAACTTTAATAAGTTTTCGGGTGATTGCTTAATGCCAACTACACAGAAGTGAAAGTAAAATTATCTACTGTTCTTTTCTCCTATTGCAGGAGAATTGGCAACTGCTTATTAGCAGGAAACTTGTTTGGATTTAATGTAAACCTATTTTGCATTTACAATGATAAACCCTATATAACTACATATAGTATACTGTAGTATACAATGATAAACTGTTTATAACATATATATACTATAGTATACTATGTATATATATAGTATGAAGTGTTTGTTATTGTAAATGTTAAATAGGTTTGCATTAATATCTATATATACTTTTTTTACAGTAAAATGTATATATACCGTATATACTCAAGTATAAGCCGAGTTTTTTCCGCACAAAATTTGTGCCAAAAAACCCGAACTTGGCACAAATTTTGTGCGGAAAAACTCGGCTTATACTTGAGTATATAGGTACTTTTTTTTTTTTTTTTTTTTTTTTTTTTGAGACATTCTCACTACTCATCATTGGTAAAGTACTATAGTGTCACAGCTCACAGCAACTTCAAACTTGTGGGCTCAAGCAATTCTCTTGCCTCAGCCTCCCAAGTAGCTGGGACTACAGGTGCATGACACAATGCCTGGCTATTTTTTTGTTGTTGTTATCAATGTTGTTTAGCAGGCCCGGGCCAGGTTCCAACCTGCCAGCCCTGGTGCGTGTGGCTGGCGCCCTAACCACTGAGCAATAGGTGCCAAGCCCATACTATTAACATATTTTAAGGTGACTATGAATTCTTAATGATGAGACAGAAATATTACCAAGAAGCCAATGGAGTTTATTATGGAGTCTCTTTATGTAAATACTTTGTCACTGTCTTTTTGCTGCATGTAATGCAGTTGGCAATTAACTGGTTTGCTCCAGACACTAGCTCTCCCAGTTTATTCTCTAAACAAAATCACTTCTTCACTAATGAAGTACTTCTTATGGATATTCTATGTGTAAGGCTCTGTGCTGAGTACAGGAAAGAACCTAAATGTTAATAATACATGGTCCATACTTCTAGAATAGCGGTTCTCAACCTGTGGATCGTGACCCCTTTGGGGGTCAAACAACCATTTCCCCTTTAACAGGGGTCACCTAAGACCATTGGAAAACACATATTTTTCGATGGTCTTAGGAACCAAGACACTGCTTCTCATGTGTGGAGGTCACCACAACATGAGGAACTGTATTAAATGGTCGTGGCATAGGAAGGTTGAGAACTACTGCTCTAGAAGCTTTTAATAGGGTATTTAAGACATGCATATAAGTTATCATTTAAACATAGTGCATAAATGGGATGAATGGCTAGAGAGTACTCTAGATGCACAACAGACCTTACTTACGACTGGTTGGTGTCGACTGGGAGGGACATGAGAAATTAAATCTCATTGGAAGAAGTCATAGTTGAATTTAGATTTCAAGATGAATAGGATCACCACACGTGGAAGTGAGGAACATTTCAGGTTTTGATAAGAATCAGAATGAAGTCTGAGTGGCAGATAAGGACAGGAATTCTTGGAATTTGTAGTTATCTTATTCTGTTGGTAGTAGATATTTATTTAAAATTTTGAACAGGAAGCAATATTATCATAGTATTTCCTTTGAATATTCGTTCTTTCATTGGCCATTTATCATGTGCCATTTATCACTGTTCCTCCCAGCCCAGGAATAGTGCCAGATGCTAGAATTAAAAAGATATATAAAGACTTTCAGAATTTGTTAATTGGGATGACATTCACATAATATAAAGGGTACAGTTCAGTGGTTTGGCTGCTGTAACAAAGTACCACAGATTGAGTGGCTTATACAGTGGAACTTATTTCATAGTTCTGGAGGTTGGAAAGTCCAAGGTGAAGATGACTAGGCACTTTGATTCCTGTCAGAGCTCTCTTCCTGGCTTTCAGACAACAGCCTTCTCCACATGTCCTTACATGGCATTTCCTTGGTATATAAATACAGGACTTTCTATGAGGACACTCCTCATCATGAAAGCCCCACCCTCATGACCTAATGTAACCCTCAAAGGACGTATCTCTAAATGCTATCATATTGGGGTAGTTGGGAATGCAATATATGAATTTGTGGGGTGCACAAACCTTTAGCCCGTAGCTATGGCATTTAGTACACCCTCAGTGTTGTGCAGGCACCGCTTCTATCTTGTTCTGAAATATTTTCATCACTCCAGAAGAAAGCTCCTTATCCAGTCACTCCCTGTTTTCTCTTCACCTCAGCTCCTGCCTACCCCAATCTGCTTACTATCTCTATGGATTTACCTATTGTGGATATTTCATATAAATGGAATCCTACAGTAGGGAACCTTTTGTGTCTGGCCTCTTCACTTAGCACAATATTTTTTATATTCATTCATCTCATAGCATGGGTCTTCACTTAATTTCTTTCCATGTTGGAAGGGCTTTCAGTTTTAAAGTGTCAGAATAAAGAGCTTGCTGCTTTCTCTGAAATCAAGAAAGGTACAAGAAGAGCAAGAGACTTTGCCTCTTTGATCTCTAATCCCTGACTACAGTATTTGAGGGAAGTCTGTCTACAGCCGTGGAGTCCAAATAGCAAAGTGGGAAGAGGCCAAGGAAGGATGCTCACAGCTATAGATCTCAAGGCAAAGTGAGAAATGACAGTTCCTAAATAGAGCTGGATCACTCAGAGGGATGCTGCACAGGCTGGCAAGGAGAGCTTCCTTGGCTGGTGTTGGTTAGTAGCAAGAAGCATGTGAAGCAAACTAAAAACGAGTAGACACTGCTGAAGACAGTAAGGACAGGGAAGATGGGATTTTAGGAAAGGAATATGTAAAGAAATATGAACATAGTTAAAGGGTTGGCAAGGATTAGAGAAACAAAAAAGATAGGTCTGAGAAATTGGTCTAAAATTCACAATTAGTATGTCAAAGATAGAAACTGAATTATGGATTAAAAAAAATTATTCACTGATTTTGGTCTATGTGATGATTAGGGCAGGGCTTACTCTACAGTGGGAAACATGGAATGCTCCCCTTCCACCTCTGTGTTAGAGACATCTTCTTGTCAGAAGACACATCAGCACAGTTACCAGCTAACAGAGACAGAGAGAGAGAGGCAGAGATTATGACCCTGGAGAGATAGGAGATCAGTTGCTGAAGCAAGGTCATGGAGAAGGGAAAGGACAGAAGAACAGGGAAGGAAAGGAGGTTGGGTGATAAGTTGGAAATATTAGAGGAAGGGTTTTCTTCTGGAAACAGCATTTGGCATGGAGGGAAGGGGATAGAAGGAAAGAAGTTAGATAAGGACATTTTTGTAGTGCCTTTTAACAAGAGGAACAGTCAGGAAGCTTAGGGAGTTCCAGGGTTGAGTTTGTACGGAAAGTTTTATGTAGACCAGGGAATTTGGAAATAACATGTTGAAAATAATGGTTTTTCATAATTGGTCTGTTCCTTGTTTGAAAGTAACATTCGAAGACAAGAAGCGGGAGAATTTTGAACGTGGCAATCTGGAACTGGAGAAACGGAGACAAGCTCTCTTAGAGCAGCAGCGCAAAGAGCAAGAGCGCTTGGCGCAGCTGGAGCGGGCGGAGCAAGAGAGGAAAGAGCGGGAGCGGCAGGAGCAAGAGCGAAAGAGGCAGCTGGAGTTGGAAAAGCAGCTGGAAAAGCAGCGAGAGCTGGAACGGCAGAGAGAAGAGGAGAGGAGGAAGGAGATCGAGAGGCGAGAGGTGAGCTCCTGCCCCGTGGTCAGTGCCTGAGCTCCCCCACCTTTAGAATTAGCCTGAAGATCTGTTAATAGCCTTTTATTTTTTACCTTTTTATAATTTAGGAGTTTTCAGGCACCCGTGCTCAGTGGTTAGGGCACTGGCCACATGCTCCAGGCTGGTGGGTTCGAACCCAGCCCAGGCCTGCTAAACAAACAAACAAAAGAAAAATAGCCAGGCCTTATGTCAGGCACCCGTAGTCCCAGCTACTAGGGAGGCTGAGGCAAGAGAATCACTTGAGCCCAAGAGTTTGAGGTTGCTGTGAGCTGTGATGCTATAGCACTCTACTGAGAGTGACTAAGTGAGTCTCTGTCTCAATAAATAAATAAATAAATATATATATGTATATATACATACATACACTTTTTTTATAAATTATATATCTATATATAATTTAAGAGTAGAGTTTTCATGTTCACAAAGTTGTACAACCATCACTTCAACCAAAACACTTTCATGACCTCCTGAGGAAGC
>CAUYPK010071455.1:0-33043 GCA_963574355.1 Loris lydekkerianus | reverse complement strand
GAAATATGGATGACCATCCTTTCACCCTGAGTCTGTATTTGTCTTTTAAGTTAAGATGTGACTCTTGTATGCAGCAAATATCTGGCCTGAGTTTTTGTATCCAGTCAGCTAACCTATGCCTCTTTAGAGGACAGTTTAAGCTGTTCACATTAATGGAGAATAATGATAAGTCTGTTGAAGTTTTGGGAATCAAGTTTTTCAAAAGTCCAGTGGGCATTTTGAATCCTTTCACCATTGTGGAAGTTGGAGTTTGATCAGAAGTTTCTGAGTGAGTTTACTTTTGTGGTATAGGATTGGGTTGTTCATTATGGAGGATAGGTCTGAGAATATTCTGAAGAGCTGGTTTGGTTATGGCAAATTTCTTCAACATATGAATGTCATTAAAGTATTTGATTTCTCCATCATAGATGAAACTCAGTTTAGCTGGATACAAGACCCAGGGTTGGAAGTTATTTTGCTTTAGGAGATTAGAAGTCGATGACCACCCTCTTCTGGCTTGAAAAGTTTCAGCAGAGAGGTCTGCAGTCATTCTAATATTCTTCCCTCTGTACGTAATAACTTTATTTAGCCTGGCAGCTTTGAGAATTTTCTCCTTCATATTAACTTTAGTGAAGCTAATTATGATATGCCTGGGGGATGTCTTATTCAGATTGAGTCATGCTGGGGTTCTGAAGCTGTCTGCTATCTGTATTTCAGAATCTCTAGACATGTCTGGAAAATTCTCTTTCATAAATTCATGCAGAAGAGCCTCTGTGCCCAGCGAGGCCATTTCATCGGTTTCAGGAATTCCAATTATTTGTATATTGGCCTTCTTTGAATTATCCCAGAGCTCTCTGAGAGAATGGTCTATTTTTGCTCTCCATTTCTCTTCCTCTTTGAGAGTTTAGGAGTGTTCATAGGCTTTATCTTCAATGTTGGAAATACTTTTTCTGCTTGTTCTGTTCTGTTGCTGAGGGATTCTACTGTATTTTTCAGATCTTTGAGGGCTGCAAATTCTTGCTTCAGTGTGTCTAAGTCTTTGGTGGTTTTGTCTTTAAATTCATTAAATTCTTGAGACAGCTTTTGAATTTCTCCTCAAATTCCTAGTTCCATTTTGTTAATCTTGTTTGCCATCCAAATTCTGAATTCGATTTCTGACATGTCAGCCAGTTGTTTGTGAAAGGGATCTTTACATCTGCCATATCTTTTCTTGGGGGGTGTTGATCTGTTCTGGTTATTCATGTTACCAGAGTTTTTCCACTGATTCCTCCCCATGATTGTTTTACTCCCTTTGATTTCTCCCCTGGTGCTTTCTTGAGGACCCGTACAGTGCTGTGGCCTGAGAAATTGGGGCCCTGTTTGGTGTAGAGGGGCTAAGTGGTTCTGTCTTGTTTTCAGCTGGTTTCTGTTTGACCCTAGTGAAACAGTTTCTCTGGGTTGAAGTCTCATGGGGCCTGTATTTCAGTCCCAGGTCTGTTTCATGGTGGTTTTACATTTTGTAATTTATCCAAGAAATGAAGCACTTATGAAAGATACAGATTTGGAAACTTAGTTTTCTTATTCCCAACCTGAACTTCTACAATAGAGCTGGGTGTCAAACTTGAACTTCTTGGCTTCTAGTTGAATTTCTGTACACTGTCCTTGATTATCACTTCAAACTTTTATATCTTAACCACCCCAAAACTGTTATCTCACTAGCCCTCACCCTAGTAATCACAGAAGTCAATCAAGTCTCCATGAGGGGTACACGCTGGGACATAGTTACTGAATGTGTGATTCACCAGTGTTTATGTCCCCCTAAGATTAGCACCCATTTACTAAACACCTTTTGTATGTTGGGTTAGTTCCCAGAAATATAAATAAAAACTTCATAGGAGCTATCAGCTCAAAGGTATTATTTGAAAAAGATTTCCCAGCTGCTACCAATTTCTTTTCCATATGATGACACAGAGAATAAGGACATTTTTTCTTCCTCTGCCTTCCAAATTTCCCTAACATCAGTGCAAACAACACTATCCATTTAGTAGGCTAAGCACCAAATTGGTTGCTCTCATTTATTGTCAGCTTTAGCTTCTCTCCCTAGTCAGAAAATGAGGAAGTTGAGGCAACTATCACAAAGGTCCCTTATCATGTCTAACATTCCATGATGTTCTGTAATGCAAATTCTTGTTGACCGGATGGAAATTCTTGCCATTTTCCCATAATGAGCCCCTATTAACCAAGATTATAAAATAACTCATGAAACTAGATATTTGTTTGTGATGAGGGTCAAGTTATAGCACCCACACACATAGTAAATTTCTCACTATAATGTGAAAAACATGTAGCATAGGTGTGATATAAATGATATAAGTTATTTCAAGAGGCAACTCTACCCTATCCTGACATTTCTTAAAACATGTGTTTTCCATTATTTAGCCAAAAATTACCAGGGACATTTCCCATGGCCAAGCCCATTCTACAGATAAATAAAGTTAGAGATTTGGTGATCAGTCTCCTACAAGCTTGAATTAGAATGGAAGATTCTAGTTCACAAATATCCCTGCCAAATAACATATCCTCCCATTGTCTCCTCCCAAACAAGCCAGTTCACCATCACTAACCAAGATGATATGTCAAATGCTGACTATGATCTATGTAGTCAATCATAGTTTAATTTCAAAACAAGCATTTTACCTCATACAATAACATTCCTAGCATGGAACGTGAGAGAGGATACCTGGGAAGGGTGAGGTCTAGGAGAACAGAGGTCTTCTCAAGGAGACCCCAAGGATGCACCTGCAACGTCCTCCACATGGTGACTCAGCTCTTAGGAATTTGTGGACTTAACTTCCTGGGACCTAGAAACTGCCACTTCTGTAAAATCTTGTAGTTTTGCAGGGGATTGGAGCAGCTTCTCCAGCTTGATTCAAACTGACCAATGAGAAAGGTACCTGTGGGTTGAACTTTTTGATTGGAGATAAAAAGGGAAATACCAAGCCAGTCTGGGATTGTGGTCATTTTGAGATTTTGATATTTGCCATAGCCCTGTAGCTGAATAAAGCCTTTTTCCTCTTAAATACCGTGTTTGTTCTCTCTATTGGGCCTCATCTCCCCACAACAAAGGGAGTAAAAAATCTTAGCATCCATTTAGAATGGAAAATATGGTCACCATCAAAGTAGGCAACTTCTATGACAGACATTAATGATCCCCACATCCTGCTAACCATGCTCTTGAGGAACCCCCTGCCCTTGATTGCAGGGGGGACTTCTTTACTGACTTCTAAGGAAGAAAATACACCAGAAATAATGAGAATAATGAGTTGTCACTTCAGAGGTTAGGTTACAAAGAGACTGTTGCTTCTGTTACCTCAAGTCAGTCTCTCTCTCTCTCTCTCTCTCTCTCTCTCTCTTTCTCTCTTGTTTCTCTCTATGGGGCTTGGGGAGGATTCATGGAGCCCTTGTTCTGGGAGAAGCAACTTTCCCTGAAAAAGACCAATGTGTCAAGATGCTAACAACTCCAGCAACAGCTAACAAGAGTGTCTAGCCTACTAATGGCTGTGTGAGTGAGCTTGGAAGCTGGTTCCCCCTTAATTGAGCTCCCTGAGTTGAGTTTTCTGGGCCTGCAGCCCCAGAAAGCACCTTGTCTATGACAGGTAAGGGACTCTGAGCCAGAGGGACCCTACTGAACTGTACCTGGATTCCTGAGGTCATAAACACTGCTTCAGGCTATGAATCTGAGGATAATTTGTTATGCTATAATAGATAACCAAATCCCACCAAAGTAATCTCTTTGACCTTCCAGGTTTACTTGGGGTGGCTTAGTCTCCTAAGGGAAACTTGCACTTCATGCTCTCACATTAGCCATCTTCTTTTCAGCAACAGGGAAAACTCATGAATTGTTCATAGCTGTCCCTCTTTCTCCAAGAGGAACACCCTAGCACCATCTGCCAGCAGGGAGCCAGCCAGCCAGCCCATTGTCCTCAACAGTAACAGAAATCTCAATTCAAATATTCCCACTTCCTCACACTCATGTTCAAGCAGAGTTTCTGAAGTTCCTCTTTGGCAGATGTGTCTCCTACTATGTCTTCAGTCAAACAATTGCATTATCCAGCCCTCCGCCCTGGGGCATGCCTGCTGCACCAGCTGCCCAGTGCTTTTCCAAAGCTAGTGCCCATTGTATTGGGGAGATACCACATGTTTTTATTTCAGCTCCATGTGCAGGCCTACCTTAGAGCATTCCTGTATTTCAAACTTTCTTCAGGTGAAAAGAACCAAGACATTTTTATATCTCTTTAAAAGAATAGTCTGAAATATTAGCCTTAATCCTTTAGTTTTATTTTTTTTTTTTTCTGGCTTCTAAAACATTTACATAAACAAAATACAGATTGTTTTGCCATTTGCCAACATTTTAAAAACACAGAAATGCCACTTTTCTTGTAAAAATTCAAAGAAGTGATAAAATGATTTCTTACGAATGCAAGAAAACACAGACCCAGAAAAGACTGATCTACATGTTCAGACCATAGTTTTAAAAAAAGAAGAAGAGAAAAAAAAAAAAAAAAAAAAAAGCATCAGAGAATTAGGGCTCTTGAAGGATGTAAAAAAATCTTAAGAATTTTATCAGGATGAGAAGTGGGGTTTTAAGGATCTAAATAATCTACTGGACATAAAAGTGTGTGTTATAATATTTAATAAGCCACCACCCTCCCCAGTGAGTACCGATGTCATCTATTCTGGTTGTGAGGATCATACCAAGTAGTAAAACCTTCTAGGAGCACATTCACCTGTAATGACAAGAAAGCTGAAGGCTTGGACATAGACCAGCTCAGACTCCAGACAGACCCCTGCAGCAAGGATGTGAATTTGATGGTGAAATAAATAAGGGGGTCTGGGGAGGACCACTTTGCTTTTTTATCTCATTTTATCTACTCTGGGCTGATGTTGATGCAAAATTGTTTGTATTCTATACTTCATGTTACTTGAATAAAAATATAATGTTTTTGATTTTTTTTTTTTTCAATTGACTAGTCTGGCCCCAAATAAAGAGCACATTAAAAATACGGCAGGATTAAACTCTATGAGAACCATATAATGTCACTGCTATTGGTGTGGTTTCTGACCTTAATAGTAATTATAGTTCCTAAGATGCCAAATGACATGTGTGAAGGCTCTTGTCACAGGCACCGACTGCTTAATGTGGCTTTCTCATTTGTGGATTTGTTCACACGTTATGAAAGAGACAGTCTTGAGAAAGAATGAGGGGCTCATATACATAATATTATATTTGATAAGCTAACCATCTCAAAAATTAGAAGAAATTCATTTAAATCCTCCAGTGTCTCTCCGTCTCTCTGAATCCTAATGAAGTACTATATGAAATATAATGATTAGCTTTTACCTATTCTGTTCTTACTTGTCAGTCTGGAGAATGATGGTAGAAAGGTGTGAATGGTGGGAAAGAGGCCAGCATGTCAATACCAGGCAGGGTGGCTGTGAGTGAATAAGGTAGGAAATGTGACAGTAAAGTCACCGCCAGAGTCATAAATTCAGTTTCTCTTATTATCAACACTACTTCTGGGATATTATAGGTTTCTTGGGTTGGGGAGATTTTACATTCATTCCCCCAAATACAATTTGGTTCTAAATAACTAGCTTAAATAAAGTCAGTCTGATCTAACAGAGAGGACTGAATTATGAATCTGGAGAACTGAGGTTTCTGCCTTAGCTCTGCTCCTTGCAACCTGCCACCTTTAGTCTCTGCACATCAATATTGTAATATAAAATATATGAATCTTAAATATTTGTCTAGGTATCTCAAAGGGCTCCTGTGAAGATTAATATAAAAATGCTTGGAAAGCTACAAGCTATTTGGTAGTATGATTATCTTATTATCCTTGTCACTGATGCTAAGTAATTTGAAAAAAATGTTAGTTTTCTATGATGCAAATCACAGCATAATCTCATCATAAATGTTTAGATGAAGTCTCAGCAAATCATTAACAGTGAGTTAATGCTTTCAATTCTTACCTGTCTCAGAGACTCTCAGTGTATTTCCAAAAGCATATCCATCGGATTTATATACAGACCAGCCCATTTTATTTCAGGAGTTCAGGAAGGCTCTTTGCAACACTCTGGTCTCACAGGTAACTTCTTCCTCTCTTCTTGATGACTAGTGAAAATCACCAGTGATGCCTTCCTTTCCACTAGTAAAGAAAGTTTAGTAAGCACTAAACTTAAAAAATTCTTGCCCCTGGGCAAGATAAGACAATGCCTTACATCCACTAGAAATTGGAAACAACTGATTGTTGCTGCTTGCCTTAGAGTTTGGTGGTGATCAGAGAAAGAGTGGGCTGTTAGGGCACTGGAGGGACACCCACCTGTGAAGAATGAAGATTCAGCAGGGCTGATGGGAAATTTCTGACTGTTTTACCCAAGAATTCCCCTTTTTAGTAAAACTAGAATTTGATACCGAACTTCTCTTTGAGCGCTAATATGTTTTCACTTTAAGGTCTGGGAGAACAAAGAAGACACATTCCAAACACGTCATGCTGAAGGTCTTTGGCTAGAAAGCAAGTTTGATCCTGAAGGCTCACAACTAGGAATCTAGTTACGTAGAATTCCAGCAAATACTGAAAAAATGTAAAAGCAAACATAAATTAAAGAAAATTAGGCCCGTGAGAATAGATTTTTTTATTTAAATTTGGGTCACAGTTAAGAGTCCGGATTCCAGGTGAGAGCTTTGGTGTGCCCTTGTAAGCACAGTCCAATTGGAGCCTAGTGTGGACGATGAAGCACCCACATTGCCCTGTGTGGGGCCCCAGGAGTTTGTTGTGGTGAGAAGGACAATAGAGGCTTGAGATAAAACTTGTCTCTAACAGGCAAAAATTTAGAAGCAGAACTGCAGCTAACTTTCCCTCTTTCCTGCCTTGCATAGTGGAAAATTCTAAGTGAAGATGTGAACAAAAGCAATAGAATTGAACTAATCCTTTTCTACCTGGGAAAGCATATCTGTACCTGTCAATTTTGGGGTGCTTGCCCAGGAGACAAGTGTGGGGAGACAGCCATGGGAGAATTAAACCTGAGATGCCAGGCAACCGGATAATTTCCTCTTCAACAGCTTGAGGCGCGGGAGTCACATGTCCTACTGGACTAGAAGCTCTGCAGGGGCATAACCAAACTGGTGGCTTCCCAGGAGGTCTTGGCTTCTCTCTCCACCAGCCCATGTCCTTGGAAGTTATAAGCTCTTGTTTGGGGGAAAATTTGGGGCTGTAAGTGTGCCCAACACACCCCTGGCATAGCCTGGGACAGAGGAAGAGGCTCATCTTTTAAGCCCTCTGCCACTCCCTTTGAAACAGGGCTGGGTTTAAAGGGCCTTGGGATTTACTTACTGGCTGTGACTTCAAAGCACAGATGAATGCTTGATATAGAGCTGCAAGGTCTCCATGTCTATTATTATTTTTATAAAATAAGAGCAAGTCAGCCACATGTTGATAAACATCCTTTCACAGCAAACTTACTGGCTTGAGGATACAGCAGGAGGCTGTGTCTGCACAGGAGGTGGGGAGGCTTTGCCAAGGGGGCCAAACCCAAGCTGTGTTGATTTAGCTCTATGGAGCAAAATGTCTCCAAAGCACATGAGAGGCAGCTGCATTTCCTTGTTTCTGATGGCCATCGTGTTTGCTTAGTAGGACATAGTCACTGGCCGGACTACTGTTTACCATGTTGCCACAGAACAAACATGAGTCAGAGGTTGAGGGAGAGCTGCTAGGAGTTGGGGCAGGAAGCCCAATGTTACTATTCACTGAACTAAGGGCTCAGGGCTCAGGCCTTCCTTAGCCAAAAGGATGTCATTCAAGGGTGATGCATCTGTCTGCAGGTCTTTGCCCCAGAATGGGCTTAGTGCATTTCTTATGGGTAAGTGAAAATTGAAATCATTATTTTATTTTCTATACTTTCTTGGCAGATGAGATAGAACAAGTAGTTATAAACCAATAAACAAAAAGGAAGGAAGGAAGGAAGGAGGGAGGGAGGAAGGGAGGGAGGGAGGAAGAAAAGAAAGAAAGGGAAAAAGTAATAGAAGAAAGTCAAGAAACAGATATACAGAGAAAAAAATGAACAAAGGGGTGTCTTTGTGTAGGTTCCTTGGAAGCAAAGCTTACCACAAGAAGTCAGGTTCATATGATAAATTGAAAGCATGCTCTCAGAAAAAGAGGAAAAAGACTCAGGAAGAGGTAGGGGTGCAGGCTGAGATCAAGTCTAACCATATCCTGATCATGGTGAGCTCAGGAGCTCTAATTAAACCACAGGGTTGGTCTCGCCTTGAAGTAAAAGGAAGAGCCTGTTATATCCTAGTGTCAATTGACTTTACTGGGTATGAACAAAAGGGGCAAAGCCTTCAGGCTGATGTATCTTGCTGAGGACAGTTCTCTGAGGAAGGGGCAACTGTTAGTCCTTAGCAGCCAACACTCACAGCAGCTGGCCAATGGGTCTGCAAGCCAGAAAGGGGTGTACTGGACATGCTGACAAATATTTATTCTCAGGCCTAATGAAATGATAGCTAAAAATTATCCTTATTCATCTCTACTTCCCTTATTAATCTGTGTATGGGACAGATTAATGTGGCCTAGAGCAGCAGGCTCCAAAACATTGATTCCTTGGAAGGCTGCATTTCAATCTCCTAACTGTTTTTTGAAACTATAGATGGCCAAGTCCGACCCTCAGATACTGTGATTCAGGACATCTGGAATGAGATTTGGGAATATGAATTTAAAAATTCTCCTCCCCTATATTCAAGTAAGTTCTACTTTTAAATCTATAGCCATCAAAAATTTTCCACATGTGCACAAGAAGACAGGCCCAAGGATGCTTGTTGAAACACTGCCTGTGATGATGAAATGTGATTAACACCCTGAAGGTTCACCTGTGAGGAAACAGTAAATTAATTATGATGTGTCCTTCCCCAGAACTCTATGCCAATTAACATGAATGAACCACATCAATAGGATCCATAGTCATTCACAGAGAAAAACCGAAAGTTGAATGAAAAAAGCAAGAGGTAGTACAAAGAAAATAATACAGTGTATATAGATATATATACATATATTGGTCAAAATATTTTTAAGAGTCTGAAAGAAAATATAGCCAACTTCATTCAGGAAATAAGGATGAAATGCAACTGGGGTCAAAGTATGTTCAACAATATAATATTACACTTCTTTTTGAAAAAGATCTTAAAAAGAGAATACAACCAAATGCAAATAATTGTCATCTGAAAGATCATCTCGTGTCACCTGAAATGTACATCAGAGATAACTAAACATCCTTTCCTTTTTTTTTTTTTTGTGAGACAGAGTCTCACTTTGTCACCCTTGGTAGAACGCTGTGGTGTTATAGCTCACAGCAACCTCAAACTCCTGGATTTAAGCAATTCTCTTGTCTTAACCTCTCAAGTAGCTGGGACCACAGGCACCTACCACAACACCCAGCTGTTTTTAGAGATGGGGTCTTGCTCTGGCTCAGGCTGGTCTCAAACCTGTGAGCTTAGACAATTCTTGGCCTCCTAAGTGCTGGGATTACAAGTGTGAGCCACCTCACCCAGCAAGTCTAAACATCCTTTCTAAAATAAGATAGAATTTTTTTTCTTCATCCTCCTCCTCTCCTAAACTAACTTTGTTTTTCTGTATGGCACATATATCTATATGTGAAATTTGGGTTCTCTCTCTACTATCTATGCTTCCATCTCCCTCATTAGGGTATCAGTGTTTCATTTCATTGCTGTCTCAGATTGAGCCTGTCACTTAGTAGCCTCTCAGTAAATGCCTGTAAAGGAATTTCCAATTCTGGAGGCAGATACACACGTGTTTTGCATTATTCTCAGGGCATTTCTGTATTTTTTCTTTTTTATTTATTTATTTTTTTATTATTAAATCATAGCTGTGTACACGAATGCGATCATGGGGCACCGTACACTGGTTTTATAGACTGTTTGGCACACATAATCATACTGGTTAACATAGCCTTCCTGGCATTTTCTTAGTTATTGTATTAAGACATTTACATTCTACATTTACTAAGTTTCACATATACCCTTGTAAGATGCACCACAGGTGTAATCCAACCAATCACCCTCCCTCCTCCCACCTCCCCTGTCTCTCTCCTCCTTTTCCCCCTTCCTCCTATTCTTAGGTTGTAACTGGGTTATAGCTTTCATGTGAAAACCATAAATTAGTTTCATTATAGGGTTGAGTACATTGGATACTTTTTCATCCATTCTTGAGAAACTTTACTAAGAAGAATATGTCGCAGCTCCATCCATGTAAACATGAAAGAGGTAAAGTCTCCATCTTTCTTGAAGGCTGCATAATATTTCATGGTGTACATATACCACAATTTATTAATCTATTCGTGGATCGATGGGCACTTGGGCTTTTTCCATGAATTAGCAATTATGAATTGGGCTGCAGTAAACATTCTGGTACAAATATCTTTGTTATTATGTGATTTTTGGTCTTCTGGGTATACACCTAGTAGAGGAATTATAGGATTGAATGGCAGATCTATTTTTAGATCTGTAAGTGTTCTCCAAACATCTTTCCAAAAGGATTGTATTAATTTTCATTCCCACCAGCAGTGTAGAAGTGTTCCCTTTTCTCCACATCCACGCTAAGATCTCTGTTCTTGGGATTTTGTGATATGGGCTGATCTTACTGGAGTTAGATGGTATCTCAAGGTAGTTTTGATTTGCATTTCTCTGACATTTAAAGATGATGAGTATTTCACCATTAACTAAGATAGACTCTCATTGGATTAAAGATTTAAGCTTAAGACATGAAACTATAAAAATACTAGAAGAAAGTGCATGGAAAACCCTTGAAGAAATCGGTCTGGGCAAGTATTTTATGAGGAGGATCCCCCAGGCAATTGAAGCAGCTTCAAAAATACACTACTGGGACCTGATCAAACTAAAACGCTTCTGCAGAGCCAAGAACACAGTAAGTAAAGCAAGCAGACAGCCCTTAGAATGGGAGAAAATATTTGCAGGTTATGTCTCCAACAAAGGTTTAATAACCAGAATCCACAGAGAACTCAAATGTATAAGCAAGAAAAGAACAAGTGATCCCATTGCAGTCTGGGCAAGGGACTTCAAGAGAAACTTCTCCAAAGAAGACAGGCACATGTCCTACAGACATAAGAAAAAATGCTCATCATCTTTAATAGTCAGAGAAATGCAAATCAAAACTACTTTGAGATATCATCTAACTCCAGTAAGATTAGCCCAGTTCTATATTTTTTCAAGTTCTCCTTCACTACTATTGCAACTTCCTTGAAAGCTGTTTCAGAAAAATCACAAATTTTGTGATGATCAGAAAGTTTCAGGAGCCATGGGTCTATGGCATTTTTCTTAATATAAAAAAAAAAATCATATAATGGCTCAGTGCCCATAGCACAGTGGTACCGCAGCAACCACATACACCTGGGCTGATGGGTTTGAACCCAGCTTGGGCCAGCTAAACAATGACAACTGCAACAACAACAACAAAAATAGCCAGAAATTGTGGCGGGGGCCTGTAGTAACAGCCACTTGGGAGATTGAGGCAAGAGAATCTCTTAAGCCCAAGATTTTGAGATTACTGTGAGCTGTGACAACACGGCACTTTACCAAGGGTCTCTGTCTCAAAATAAAAAGAAAAAGATATATAAGTTCTAATTAGGGTGGTGGCTCACACCTGTCATCTTAGTACTCTGGGATGCCAAGGCAGGTGAATCCTGACTTTAGGATTCAAGACCAGCCTGTGTAAGAGGAAGACCTTGTCTCTAAAAATCTCCAGGTGTTGTGGTGGGAGCCTGTAGTCCAAGCTACTTGGGAGGCTGAGACAAGAGAATTGCTTGAGCCCAAGAGTTTGAAGTTGCTGGGAGCTGTGACACCATGGCACTCTACTGAGGGTGACAAAATAAGACTCTGTCTCAAAAAAAGAAATGAGATGAGGTGATAAAATTCCAGCCAGAAGCAAAGAAACCTGCTTGAAATCTCCTCAACTACACCACAGACAAGTGCATGATCCCTTTATTAGCAATAAAAGTATTCAAAAGCTTAGAAGCAAGATAATACAGAATGCAGCTAAGATCTTATGTTTAGCCTCAAGATAACCACCCTAACCCTAAACCAGTTGATTAATAGAGTTTTCAGTGTGTTTATAATTAAGCAGCCTCAGTTAAACATACTGGTGAATGAAAACACACACTCTCTTTCTCTCTCACCTCTTGCCCCCATAATCAGCTCACAAATATACAGAAATATAGAAAGAGTTTGGTCAGCTTGAGCTTCATCTTAACATTCTCAGTAAGATGAGCATATGACTGCCCTTGTCCACCCCCACAACTGCCCCTGTTATAAAACTCATATTAAAAGATTACACCAGGTCAAAGTGTTTGCCACTGTGTCATTTAAAATATATCATCTAACAGAGAAAAAGCCTTCCACAGAGCTTACCTTTATTGAAAGTACTTTTGAAGTAAAACAAACAAACAAAAAAAGACATAAAATCACAACATTAACTAAAACAATTCATGCAAAACACTTCAAGAAAGAAATTTCTGGTGTAATACGTGAGATTTTCTTTCCCATCATAAACAGTAGATTTGATTCTGGGTTTACAAATTGTGATGAAATTCAAGAAATCTGAATAAAACCTCTTTGTTTACTATAACTCTTCCTTCACTTAAAAGCAAGCTCTTTCAAAGGTAAGTCTTGCCAATTTCCACATCACATTGAATGCCTACATTTAATGAACCCTGCTGAAAATCAGACAAGTACCTCTGATTGATGGGGGCTCTTTGCTTATTTATCTTGATGGATGGAGGAGGAATCAGTTGGAGTGCAGTTCTAAATTTGAGGGGATATTTCCATTAGACATTGTTAGAAATGAAAAAACAAAGTTAGAAGTGCCAGATATTTAAAAATGACATTTGTCTCTGCTGTTGAGTGCATTTTACTGTTGACATCACCATATTGGAGTGACCAGATACTTGTCCTGACTTTTGTCCTAAGAAAATAAATGTCAGAATCATGTAAAATAAAATATAAGTCAACTATGTCTTTAGCCAGCAACAAATAGGGTTAATTTTTTCTTTGTATACTCGATTAGAAAACCAAAGGGGGGAAAAAAAAATCAACCCTCTCCTAGAAAGGAGAGGATGGGGGGAGGGGGAAAGGTAACATGTCGTCAGCTTCCGAACCTTAAACTTCCAAAAAAACTTTTATTATTCCTAGACCCCTCCCATCAACATGGGTCACGGGTGTTTGAAAAACACTTTGCTCTATCAATTTCTCTATTTTTCTTACATAAAAAAAAAGCAAAACATTTGATCCCAATCAGGGCTTATAATAGAAGTGAGATGTGATGATAAAATTATAGCCAAAAAGCAAAGGAAGCTACTTGAAATCTTTTCAACTGCACTGCAGATAAGTGTGTAATTACCTTTAATTATTTTATTATTATTATTATTGTTAGTAGTAGTAGTAGTAGTATTACTTTTTGAGACAGAGACTCACTATGTTGACCTCGGTAAAGTGACATGGTGTCACAGCTCATATCAACCTCAGACTCATAGGCTTAAGAGATTCTCTTGCCTCAGCCTCCCAAGTAGTTGGGACTACAGGCGCCCGTTACAACACCTGGCTATTTTTGTTGTTGTTATTGTTGTTGTTGTTATCATTGTTGTTTAGCAGGTCCGGGCTGGGTTCTAACCCATCAGCCCTGGTGTATATGGCTGGCTCCCTAACCACTGAGCTACAGGCACCGAGCCTATTATTATTTTTTTAATATTCAAAAGCTTAGGAAAATCAACCTGTGTCTTGAACACCCCTAAATAAATAGAGTAGTAGATAAGGGACTAGAAGAAAGAAGGCATGTGAGAAAAAAGGAGCCCAGGTATTGGAGCCCTGACTGCATACCCATCTGCGTGACTTCACAAACCCATGGTACAGAATGGCAAAGTGGTGGCTGGAGTAGCAGAGTCCAGTGAGAGGGCAAACAGGACAGGTAGAATAAAGAGCAGGAGGAATGTCATGGGGAAAGAAGAATCCCCTACCTCTCCCAGATGTTTCTAGAACTGTTGGTGGCCAAGTACCACAGATTACCTACCCTTAGTTACAGCAATGCTGTCCCCTAGGCATATGTACCTTAATCTTGTTGATAATTTGTTTCAAACATTTTTTATGTAGACTTGTTTCCAATGCATTGTTTAAATTTTTTTTTACATTCAGAGGGTCCCAAACCTAAAATAGCTTCTCATGAGCAGCCTGAAGCTATAAAAGTCACCTGATACATGTGCTTCCCATTTTCCAAAAACATCACCTAGTATTGCATCCTTCAAACAGGCCAAAAATTGCAAAAAAAAAAAAAAGATATTTTATTTTCTATAATTAAAAGAGAAAATAAAGGAAGACGCCTTGGTTACATGTCATCTGGAAACATCGGATTACAGATTAATATGTTTCTTTCTTTTTTTTTTTTTTTTTTGCTAAAAAATAATTTTTTTTTCTTTTTCTTTTTTTTTTTTTTTTTATTAAATCATAGCTGTATACATTAATGCGATCATGGAGCACCATACACTGGTTTTATAGACCGTATGACACATTTTCATCACACTGTTTAACATAGCCTTCCTGACATTTTCTTAGTTATTGTGTTAAGACATTTATATTCTACATTTACTAAGCTTCACATGTATCCTTGTAAGATGCACCACAGGTGTAATTCCACCAATCACCCTCCCTCTGTCCATCCTCCCCCCTCCCTCCCCTCTTTCTCCCCTTTCCCCATATTCTTTCATATATATATGAAAGTTATATATATGGGTTATAGCTTTCATATGAAAGCCATAAATTAGTTTCATACCAGAATGTTTATTGCAGCCCAATTTATAATTGCTAAGTCAAGGAAAAAGCCTAAGTGCCCATCAATCCACGAATGGATTAATAAATTGTGGTATATGTACACCATGGAATATTATGCAGTCTTAAAGAAAGATGGAGACTTTACCTCTTTCATGTTTACATGAAAGAGTATGGATGTAGTTGGAACTATTAATACTACATCCATAGTTGTAAAGTATCTCAAGAATGGAAGATATGTTTCTACGTGGTCTGACTTCTCGGAATCTTTCATATGCTCCTGGGGCTGTGAATGCACAGGAGTGAAATGTGTTGTGAAGTATTCCCCATCTATTGTATGAAAATGTATTTGTTGTTGGAGCCTCCTCCATGCACCAGACTTTAAAAAACACAGACCTAGAATTTAACCAATAGGCAGAACCGAACATTGAGCAGAAGCACTTCGTGCTTCTCTGGTCACATAAATGAGTGTTTTTCTCTTTGGAGTGAGACCCCCCTCACCCAAATCTGTGTACGGGTCAGTCTATAATAGGAAAGCATGATGAAGACAGTTACTCCTGGGGCTTGCCAAATATTGAATCCCACTGAAACCAGAAAACAACCTGCAAGATGGAGTCCAAGAGGCTAAACTGAAGCAGTACAGTGAATGGAGCTGCTGAGTTCACATGCCTCCACAAACACTTCCCTGTGATTATGGAGTCAAGGTTTCACTATAATTGCAAGCTCATCTGTCTCCAGAGACTCTGAGGAGGTCATCACACACAGACAAGAGGTGTTGTGATATTGGTACAGTAAAGGTTACGTTGATGATGTGATGTTTTCTCTGATGATTCTCTTAGATATTTTGTTAAAATGAAAATCACCTTTCTGTTGTTAAGCATTTTGCATTGTTAGAATGGCAACTACTTAAATGTTACTTTCCATCAGGTAAAGTTAAAATTTTCTAGGTTGTATTTCTTGTATTTCGTTATAAAAGTTATTAGACTTGTAACTGAGGCAGAACAGAATTGAGAGGCTACTGTTCCCCAGAATCGCTGGCCCTGCTTGTTGCGACCTGAACCCTCTCTCTGCATGTTAGCTGACAGTGAAACGTGGCCAGACTCTCTTCATCCCATAACACCACTGTGGTAGCAAATGTTTCTTTCAATGTCTCAGTTGCTTTTCTCCATGGAGCAATACTTTACACAAACACACATACACAGAGGGTGCCAAAAAAGTATACACGTTTTAAGAAAGAAAAAATACTGTATTAAATTTGTAATCCTCAATATACTTACCGATAATGTTTGTTATTCTGTGTATTGTAGCTTGAATTTCTTGTAATTGCTGAGGTCAAACATGACTTGAATCTTACACTTTTAATACAGCTTTTTCCTTTCTTAATGTATATATTTTTAGCACCCTGTTACTGTTTGTGTGTGTTTTGCTGAATTATGAGAAAACATTGCTCAATAATAACTGATGCTATATAGCTATACAGTGCTTTTTAACTATATAAATGATTCTTGCCATTTAACTATATAAATGAGCAAGCCAGGAACCTTCCTTTTAACTTTAACTTACATTTCAAAGAGTTCAAGTGCATCTTCCAAACCCATTTGTTTGAGGATAAAGGGTCTAAACAGGACGAGTGATTACCTGAAGTTTCCCTCTAACATTGAGATCTGTTTCCTTTAGATACTGAAGTCCAATAAAGTCACTTTATAGCCATGGAGGAAATGAACAGATTGTTGTTCTCAAAGAATGTGAAGGCTTTACCTGTACCCTGAAGATAGGAAATTTTATGAGTTCCTGGGGATAGAGACAGCCCTGGATGTGAGCTGTCTACACAGAAACAAGTTGATCAGAAGTTTTCCACGGTGAGCTGGAAATCCTGCCACATGTCATCAATGCCATTTCTTTCATTCAGAAATTTCATGAGAGCAAGACAATGGGGCAAGAATCCATAAAAAAAGTATTTTCCACTTCTTTAAGATATGAGTCATCTTTACCATTGAACCCTTCAGTCACAGCCAGAATAAAAGAGGCAAAACATTTTTATTGTTTGTAGAGGAGAGGGGAGCGTTCTCAAATGAGGTGCTTCCATTCAGGAAAAAAGATACTTTATAGACCCTCAGTTTGTGCTTTGGCTGCATTTTCCTTCATCTGAGTCCCCATGTGTTCTCCTAGGAGGAACCACAGTTTTGTGAGGACTGTTAGTATCGGTTCCTAAGAGTCAGGGGCACGATGGCCTTCATCAGGCACATGGTGGAATCCACTTTAGAAACAGTGATAATGCCTCATACTTACTGAGCACTTACTCTGCACCAGGTTCTGCCCTAAATGTTCCACGTATGTTGACATATTTAAAATACCCAGAGGCCCCAATGCAGTAGTTGTGGTGGATTGTGCAAAAGTAGCTGCAATTCTCCACCCTTAGCTGTGTCTGCAAACTAATTACAACTCCTTGCACAGAGAGGTGGAGTGGAAATCCACACCTTTAAATATGAAATAACTCCCCCACAGCTCTATGTTTAGAGGGGTTGGTTGGCTGTGGTACGGCTCCTGTTGAAACTATAGAGAGCAAGGCCCTTGGCCCCCTAAAACTATGCTGAAAAATCACTCACATGAGGCAGATTGATTAACTGTAGAAAGGACATAAATTTTTTAATGTGTATACATGGGAACCTTCAGAATGAAGACCCAAAAGATATAGGGGAAATCATCCAACTTCATGTGTAGGTTCCACAAGTATGGAGAAGTCATTTAGAAGTATGGATGGGCAAAAGGATACCATCTAATGTTAATGAACTGAGGGGGGAGCCCAGCAAGACCTGTCGAGCTTCTTCTTGGCTTCACTGAGCACATGTCCTTCTTTCTGAGTGGGGGGCAGGATCCTCTCTGGAATGGGGATCTTATCACTTACAGTGAAACGAGTTAGGTCAGATTGTTTCTTTATGGCCAGTTTTTACCTAGAGTCATTGTCAGGTTTATGGTTGGCTTTGGGGGAAAAGGGGTCCTGGTTTCTACAGCCTACCTTGAGAAAGGGATTCCAAAACTAACCTCAGGGATGAATGGAACTGAGAGGCAGGAGGACAGAGAAGGTCAGAGAAAATCTTTTGGTCCTGAGGCCTTCATTTTGGGGTCCTGCTTTCTGAGCCCTAATACTATCATAAGGTCTCTTATTCTTTAGGTAACTAGCCCAGGCTTGCTCACATGATTGTTAGGCGGGGTTGAGGAGAAGGAATAGAGGTGCAAGTCCTTTTTGAAGACTAGGCCCAGAAATAGCCCAATACTTCTACCTACTATTGGAGAACGAAAGTCCTAGGGGTCAGCCCACATGTAAAAGGGCAGGGAGTTGTTACAAAGTCACAATACAAAGAGCTTTAATACAAGAAGAGCCATTCACCCCCATGGGTTCGAAATGACCATGAATCCATATTGCCATCATCTAGAAAAGTACAAAGTAAACTCATGAATAACAAACTCACATCCATGGAGGCTATGTTAACCAGTTCGATGAAAATATTTCAAATTATATATAAAACCATCACATTGTACTTTGTGATTGCATTAATGTACACGGATATAATTAAATTAAAAAAAAAAGGAAAGGAAAAAAAGAAACTCACAAAACAGCTCTTTGTTCAATTGCTTTAGATGAAGCTAATACTCAATATTGGAAGTGATTAACATAGTCCAAACCTATGATATTTTCAATCAGTCTTCCGAAAGTTGATGCTGCCCTTCTATTTTCTTTCTTATACCATTAGTTCCTTCACTTTTATGGCAGAGTTGAACAAAATTCATGGTTCATCATCGAATATGTGTAGGGACTATGCCACTCCAGAGAGGACTGGATAAAGCAAGCAGAGAAAAGCTGGGTGCAGTGCTTCTCAAACAGGAGGTACATATTAGAATTACCTGGGGGATGTCCTCAAAACCATTTTCCCACCCCCAATATGAGACATATTTTTATTTACAGGGGAAAAAGGAAGTAGACAAGCACGTGGGTTTTAAATAGCCTTGTAGATAATTCTAATAGACATTTCTTCAGTTCCCCTCCTCACTTAAAAATGTCTGCCCTGATATTCCATTGAATTGTTCAAATCCCTTTGATAAGGCAAAATCCTTGTGATGGCATAATTAGAGCAATGTGTTTTAATGCAAGTTCCACCATGTTGTAGCTATTAAACTCTAAGACACACACTTCAGTTTGGGGAGCCTCAGTTTCTTCCTTCACAAAATGGGAATCATAATAACCTGCTCATCTCAGAAGCTCAAATGAGATAACTCAGAGGACAAAAATGCTTGGCCAACTATAAAATTCTAAGCAACTAAAAGGAATAATTATCCTTAAGTATTTTCTCTTAAGTACGCACAAGCTTTGCAACTTGGTCTAGAACATTCTGTGTGATATAGACTACACATGAATTCTATCACTTCCTGACATACTATAGTCATTGATCTTTCCCAGGATCTCTCTAGGTGAGACTTTTAATTTAACTGATTAATTTTTTAGTTCTTTAATATAGTCCCCTATATTGTTGGAATCATGCCAGAGATCTGGAAACAGGCTCAAAGCTGAAGTTAAGGGACCCTTTTGCTGATACCATGCCATCAGGAACACATCCTTTAACATGAGAATTTGTCTTTGTGGTTATTTGGCAGAAAGATCTACTAATTACTTCTAGGGATTGCATATAGGTCTGTATGAAAAACAGAATTTTAGAAAAAGGAAAGCCAGTAACTTACATGTGTGTTGTGAAGAGGGTTGTAGAAGCAGAAATCGCTTTGGGACAGTTGCTTTAAATGGAGGAGTGGGATTAGGGAGATGGGACAAATTGAATAGCAAGTTGATTGAAGGATTCTGCTTCCCAGCTTTGTAGACCTGCACACTCATGCATCCCTGAAATTACACCCAGAACATGATACACACGAAAATCAAGTTGTGGGACAGTGTATATCCCTAGATTTCACAAGCCATAGGGGGTAGAGTACCACTGCATTGGGGAACCCAAGATTCTTTCTCAGAGTTAGGACTAGGACTCTTAGGGTATAGAATTCTAGAATGGGGTTGTCTATACCATAGACTATCTGGCAGCCTTGGCTGGGAAAGACACTTGTGTATCTGTGTGTGTTATTTAAATAAAACTATAAAACATATTTTAATGACCTATTTCATTTGAAGTTTTTGAATGGTAAATTTTTTGACTTATAAGAAACCTTTACCCTTCTTCATTTCAGAGGGGACAATGCAGACCCAGAAAGGATAATCTATTGCCTCAGGTTACACAGCAATTGAATCTCTGTGTACAGCTCAGAATCGGATTGTTTTGTTCTTTTGTCAATATGGCTCAGAAAGTCCTGGTAGCCACCCAGCTGAGCCATTTCCTAATCCTCTTTTGCTAGGAGTACCCCGTGTCTGCTCATTAGAGTGCTGATGGTTGTTTCACTTCTATACTTAGGGGGCCTTGGGGATTCTGCGGGAGACTTCTCAGAAGTGATATTTATGGACTACCCAAGAAGGAAAGGCCTGCAGTGTCTAAAATAGTTAAAAAATGTCTGTGTGATTCGAGTGGGGTCTGCTTTTTTCTTTTTCCTTTCTTTCCCCCCCTCTGCCTTGTTTCATTTTACGATTGTTGGCAAAATGACGCTGGAACAGCAGGTTGAAATGCCTTTCAAGGGCTTTGATTACCACCATGAAAACAAACTGCTTTTTGGCTTTGTGTAGACACAATGTCTGAGAATTATTATAGCCCGTTTTTGCTCAGGATTCCACGAAGCTCCCTATGTTTGCAGCAAGCCCTACACTGCAGCCTTCCCGGTTCAGAGCCCAGTATACACGCAAGATTCCTTGGAGTATCTTTAAGATCTTGGATCATATAAAACAGCTCCCACTCATAAAAGCACACACAAACTTACCATTGTTGAGGTTTTTTTATATAGAATCAGGAATGAATCTGGGACCTTGTGGCCCTGAGGTGGGAACACTATCTATAAAGTTGCCCAGACATTCTGCTGTCAGTAGGACATTTTAATTGAACATAGGTATAAAAAACAAAAAAGCCAGAATAGGCTAAAATTTTTTACATGCCACAGCTTACTTTATACAGTTTAAACCTTGTTAACATTTGCTAACAAGAAAGTTCAGAACTCTGAGCTATAAAAATAGGAATGTCTTGCTAACTAAGTAAATAGATGTCTGAACCTTGGGTTCTGCGCCTTGCTCTGGACCAGTTCATGATCGTGCAAAAAAAGAAAAAAGAAAAAAGGAGCCTAGCTTTGGCTTGTAAAATCGCTAATAAGTCCTTGGAGTTTTCTTTTCTTGGGTGTTTCTCAGAGTTTCTGTTGATTTTATCCTTTGCAGAATTCACATTCACATGAGTCATCTAGTTGTTGACTAACAGTCAGATTGTGAAGATTCCAAAGCATTTCAATTTGCCTTTTACATATTAGCACGATCACATGGAAAATGTAGAAATGGCAGAGAGAAATAATTATTGGCCAGAGGACAGTTTTACTTACGGAAACAGAATGACGTGGGGTGTCCTGCTTTCTCATCAGTGGTCACCAACCGCCATCTGTGTATATTTTCTGGGGGCTTGTAAACCATTTCCTTTTTTCTGTTTCCTGTTGCCCACTCTCTATCCATCATCACTTCCTTGTAGTAAATAGCTTCCTTGCTGGACAGTAAACAGCATTATGATTTTCCTTAGCTTAAATGAATTCATGGGCTTTCCCTGAAAAATTCAAGCTCATTCATGAGTTCTCTCTCTCTTCGTCGAATATCAAGGTTCAAATAAATACATCCATATAACATATTGAAGACAGTAAGCTGGACAATAAAAATTAAAAATAAATTTCTAGTGAAACTATAGACACTTAAAGTGGATGCATCTTGAGTAGAAAATTGTTGTGGTAGCTATGAATTGGTTCACCAATAAAATTTAATTTTATTCGGTGTAAAGTCTGTCTCCAAATCTTATTTCTCTGAGCTGGGGAAAACAGCCGGTCTGCAGTAGTGTCAGAGTTCTAAGATCTCAAGCAGTTCAAAAGCCTTTAATTCACAGATGCTTCTATGCACTTTGTGCAGACAAAGCAGTTGACCTTTACTGCTCTAGGAGCTGGGTACGATTATCTCCATTTTACACCTTAGAGTCTCAGAGAAGTCAAACTGACCTCCCCAAGGCCACATAGATAATAAATCTCTGCACTGGCAGTGGAACCCAGGCCCTGGTCTCCAGAACCTTTTCTTTAAGGCTTCTTTCAGGACTGTGTGAGAGGTGGGGTATTTTAGGGTCTTCTTTCATCAGCCCATACAGAAGGTCTCTCAGGGGTCCACCTTCTAAGCTTGGTACCTCCCAAATCCAGTGTCTCTGCTGTTCCTGTGCTGTACTTAGGGCTCTGGAGATCCTTTGTGAGGCCTCCTGCAGCTCCTTCTCTCTGCACACACTCTGTGGCTGTTGTTATCTGTACAGCTCCACTGCCTCCCCACGCTGTGTCTATTACATTTCATGCACACTGACATCTCTGCCTGAGCTTGGGAATAAGCTCTGTCCAGATGGGGCCAGACTTCAGCATTTGTTTCTGCACTATTCTCATGGGTCCTCTCTCCTTCTGGGCTTTTTTGAAACTAAATCCAGCCTCCCTGACTCCCTCAAAGGCCCTGTCTGCTTTCCATCTGCCCTTATTGCCACAGACATTGTCTCGGGGGAATATGAACATTAAAAGAAAATGAAGCTCCCAAATTTGAATTCCAGTCACTAGTGGTTTCCCCAGGTAGACACCTACAATCTGTCACCCCTTCTATCCCTCTCCAATGGGTAGAAGAGACTTTGTTGTATGATGGGGCTTGGCCCTTGTTAGCTTTGAAACTCTGTGGTCATGAGTGTTGCCACTTAACATCAAAGTCCTGTTTCCTCAAGTCACAGGCTGGTGTAGATTACTACATAGGTCCAGAATAACTTCCCAAGATGCCCTCATGTTTTTGAGGCAGTGGGTGGCTGCCTGCCTTTGTTCCATGAAGCTGTCTGGATACGTAGGGGCTTAGATATTAAAACCTGAGAATAACCTCAGGAAACAATACTTGAATTCAAGGAAAGAGCTATGTGTCTCAAGGGTCTGAAGTCAAGTTCACTAGAAGCAGAGCCTAAGAAGGCAATTTGCATGTTTGTGATTTATTGAGGGACATCTCTCAGGGGACAGGGGAGAGAAGCATAGGAACTAAACAAGGATGTGGTCCTAGCTGAAATCTAACTGATCCCATGGCAGGGGTGGAGTGGGCTCTGGAGCGGCGATTACACTGGGTTTGTCTCACCTGGAGAAGAGGTGTTGGTCTTTGTGGGCGGCCAACCTGCGGCCTAAAAGGCCACATGCAGATTATGTGAGGATTTTGTTGCTTGTCTTTGGTAATGGATATCACAAAAATTATTTACAGACCTTTTTTTTCTTTTGTTCATCAGCTTTCAATAATATTTGTTTATTTAATGTATGGCCCAACACAATTCTTCTTCTTCTGATGCGGCCCAGAGAAGCCAAAGGGTGGGACAGCCCTGAGAGCCTATTTACTCTGCTAGTGAGATATTAGCTGCAGAAGCCCCTGGGTTGAGGAAAAAAATTTCTGGGAAAGACGGCATTTCTGATCAAGAACAAACCTTCACCAAAGGGATGGCGTGGACACTTCACATGCACAGCAGCCGGAAGAGGGGCACGCTGGCTTGGGAAGGAGGATCTGAGAGTGCAGCAACAGTGTTTGCTACATAGGCCAAAGGAACAGAGTTATACTTCCCTATGAAGGCTCCCCCTTTATTCCTAGGAACTCCTAAATCTCGCTCTAATGTAGCTGAGTAATACGAGCCCTTGGTCCTGGAGTGCCCACATCCCATATTCCCAGTTCTTGGGAAAAAGTTTTGTGGCCTTAATATCTTCCACAAAGTAGACATTTAATAAGTAGATGTTTAATCAGAATATTAGAATGGAGAATAAAAACAAATTAACACATGATAATTCTATCAACATTTCACTTGAATTTGAAAAGAAAGAAAATCTGATCTATTTGCTGCTATTGATGACTCAATTTTCAGTCTTCTTAGGAAAAGCGGACTTAACAGTGAAAGAGGCCTTGGGACCATCTAGTATGAGCCTCTCATTTTACAGATAAGAAAACCAGCACCCTAAGAGGTCAGAGTCTGATGAACTGAGGTTTGATGTGTCTTCCTTTCTCTCCAGTGGTAAGGGCACTAATGATGGGGCTGAACAGCCTCAGGCAGCTCATGTACACTTGAAAGACTCCTTCATCTGGAAGCCTGACCAGATGGGAACCGACCTAAGTAGGGAGGGGTGTAGGAATTTAACTGAATGTCTTGATGTGATCAAAGCATCTTTGGGAGTCATTATCTCTATTCAACAGCATGCAGTTGAAATCTGCAGAAGACAGTGGACAACACCGTGTACTTTTTAATGGCTCCACAAGTTCCTATGTCAGATTTTACTCCTACAAATCTCATCTTGGCCATGGTCTCATCATTCTTACATGTGAAATGAAGCTACAGATAGCCACTCTCTCAGCATGTCAGGGTGGTTCTGAGATTCACCCGATGAGTATAAATACAATATGTACTCTTGTAAATCTAGGAGGAATTTTCATAAGTGCCTTATTCAGTGTCCTCTATTTCAATAATTTTCAAACCATGTGCTACAGCACCCTAATTTGCCATGAGAGGATCTCAGGTATTCCATGAAAATTTTAAAGATCATTAATTAAATTATTTTCAAAGAAATTCAAAACACAGTGAGTATATTCTTTTTATTCTTAATTTTTTTGGATCAACATAATTTAAGTGTACCAGAGAAGTTTAACTATAGATTCAAGTGTGCTATATTCTATGAGATAAAAAAGGTTAAAAATCACTATTCTATTTGCTTATTGGCAAAAAATTCAGAATACTTGAGAGGATTCTCCAGGGTTATAATGTGGAATGAGGCATAACCTCTAACATAAACCAGCTCCCTTCTTCCTGGCCTTTTAAATTAAGCAAACCTTTTCAAAATGTAAGCTATAAGGGCAAAATCATATATAGTCAACATTCCCACTAACCTTAAATTTGGGGGGTGCCTGGTTCTGCACACCCACAGTGAGAGACACCACAGGAATGGATTCCACAGTGACTTCTTCCACTTGACTTATTTTAGAGACTGGTTTTTAAAAATAATTTTCAAAAAAATTGTTAACCTTCCTATAAGGCACTAGAATATTATTTCATGAGTTAAAAGCGTTTTAGAGTCAAACACTAGATGACTTCTGGACTAGAGGTAAGCCATGTGCCCCTGTTCATGTTAACACTGAAATAGGCCAAAGTGGAAGCCTCACCAAGCCCATGTTCTCAGCATCACGCATGTCCCTGTCCTGGCATTTATACCCAATCATCTCATACATGGCAGGATCCTCCCAACAAAAGTCATTTTTATATCTGGTTACTTCTTCAAGGAAAGAAAAAATTCAAAACCCACCCTGCATTCTTACAGTAAGTAATAATCATTAATTGATTGGATTATTGATGTGGCTTATTTACATTATTACATCTAAGATATACTTTGGAAATGTTTGTGGAATGGATGGGTACATGGACGAATGATTTATGAAAGAGACACTATCTGAGAAGAGCTGAGTGTGGTTGAGGAAATCTGTTAAGCATTGTTAAATCATTGCGCAGTGTGAACTCAAGTTCATGACAATGAGAACAGTTTTATATTTCTAACATTGGAATAATTCTTTGTTATTTACAAATATTCTCTCTCCAAGGTCTGGTGTTGATAACTTGCTTTTGGGGGGCAGCACATAGAAGGTATTTTACTCAACATATCTTAGCAGAAGCCAAAGTCATTGTATTTCCTCATCCAAACCTGCATTCAAGGCAACGTGCTTAAGTCAGGTGAGAATTTAAATAGACATTAGATTTTCTGTTCTCACTTATTGTCTTAGTTTGTATTGAAAGAAGGGATGTGTTATGATTCACCCAATTTGCTTGATTTACTTCTGATCCTGACTGAGATTAGATGGAAACAGAAAGTCATTCAGTGAAATCAGACTCCTAAAGTTTGCTTGTTTATTGTATTACTCTCTGCTACATTGATTTTAAAACTGGCCCTGATTCCCTACCCCACCCTGGATCCATGCCTTTGGCAATGTGACTTTGCAACAACTCCCATTAACAGGTGGAGTCTATTTCCCCAGGCTTGGAGTCTGAGCTAGCTTCAGACCAATGGAAAATGATGTGGTATGCCAATAGCTCATGTTTATCAAAGAACTCCCTCCACTCATGAACTAGCCTGGGCTAACAGGTGAGAAACCCTGTTGGGGAGAGCCCAGCAGTCTCGGTCTCAGACCATCCAGAAGAGTCTACATTCAACCCCCTAATATGTAGGGTAGTCCATCTAATATCAAAAGAGCAGCCTTCCCTATTCTCAGCTGATCACAAATGTTATCTCTAAACTCATTAAAAAACAGAGGAACTGCCAGGCCAAAACTGAAAGCAGCAATATGTGCTGACTTATTTTTAAGACACTGCATTTTAGTGTGTTTTATTGTGGGTCAACAGTTATTAATTCCATCTGTATATATAGATAACTGAGGCAGGGGCTGTAAGATTGCTTTACTGTATGAGGGAAGTTCTTCATGGCTTTTGGTTTGAATACTGGAGATTGAAACTGGGACAGGGATAAGTATTTCACTGCAGAACAGACTCAGTGTGCACCTGACAGCTGAAAGAAACACTAACTAAACTTTATCTTATGTAGCCGTAAGATATAAAACTGCTGCTGACACCAGAAACTTCAAGAAAGATAGATGTCAGATGAAACTGCCTAATAGTCCAAGGTGTACATAGATGGGTTAGCTTGCTTGAAACTGGGGTGGTGGGGAGGGGTAGTCACTGGAGGTGACACCTGAAAAGTGAGCTCGCCAAGGGGGACATACTCCCTCTGGGATGTGTCAGTTGCCACTCCTAAGGTCTGAGGTGGTAAAAATGTTCAACTAAAACATGTTTAAGCAAAAAAGATCGAAGAAAGAACTAACTTTCTCACTTGGCTCTCTTCCACCCCACTTCCCTCTCTTTTCTGTGCTAGCTAATTCTCAAGCAAGCTCGCTTCTTGCCTGGTCACCATAGCCTTCCATTATCCTATTGAAGTTTCCATAGAAATACAACAATTATTCTCAAATATTTTCTTTAAAAAGATCCTACAATTGAGTCCACACTGTCCCAAATTGGATCATGTATCTATCCCTAAACTCCAAATGCCCCACTCCTGTGATCGAGTTGGGGGGAAGTCATCCTAACACCAACTCATGGGATAAGAACTGGACAGGGTTATTCCTCCAGAGTAAACGTGTGAGCTGTCACCAGAAAAAAAAAAAAAAGGAATGATTCTCGTCAAAGAAAACATGTATGTGTTCTCGGCTGGATGCCATCAGATTTTATGGCCCTAACGTTCTTCATCACAGAAAGGAAGAGGTAAGCCTAAAGAGTGAAAATTCATGGATGCAGGGAAATACACACGTCTTTCTGAGTCCATTCAGTTCAATACAGTTGAACTTTGCAAACACTCATTGAGTGCTAGGAGGTCAGCGCTGTTCCAGGTGGTGTGGATCCATTGCCAGCCAGCCCCATAATAGCCTTTCCCCCACCTGGCCAGGCCACTCTCTGAAAGACAGCATGCTGAATTCCCTTTCCTCGCCAGCACTTTCCCAACTGCCTTTTCTCCTCCTCCTCCTCCTCCTCTTCTTCTTCTCCTCCTCCTTCTCTTTCTTCTTTCCTTCTTCTCCTCTTCCTCTTTTTCCTCTTCCTTCTCTTCCTCTTCCCCCTCTCCTTCTTCTTCTTTTTCTTTTGCAGTTTTTGGCAGGGGCCATGTTTGAACCTGCCACCTCTGGTGTATGCAACTGGCACCCTACTCCTTTGAGCGAGAGGCTTCTTCTCTTTTTTGATTTTGGTCTCAGGTGCAGAGGGTTGAGTTGATCCTACCCTTCATTTCCTGTCATATTATCATCATTGTTCCATGCCTTTTGTTACTTAATTATTTATTCTCTTTTTATCTCCCTTCTCCACCTTCATTCTCTTCATCCCCATAGGCAACATGACCATGTTTAATGTGTTCTTATAATAAATGTATTTTTACCTGTTGCATTTCTTAACTTTTATAAATCATATAAGACATATATACTGTATGTGTATATGAGATGCTAATGCATGTTTGTATATATACATTATAAGTATATATTTGTATATTTGTTTAGATGTATTTATGTCAGATTTCAATACAGTAGAACCTCTGTAAGTTGACCATCCAAAGGACTGCCACAAACTGCTCAACAGATAGAGGTGGTCAGCATAAGGAACTAGGCCTACTGCACTGATACGTGCATGTGCTGCATGCCTGGTCCATAAAAATTAGGACAATTTGAGGATGTGGTTAGTATAGGGAGGTGGCCATCTATGGAAGTTCTACTGTATGTATTTGTATATTATTTTATAGTTTTACATGTTAGATGCTGATATATAATTGTATTTTATATCTTTTATTATACAAATATTGCCTACTTATGTATTTCTGTATCTTACATACAAATAATTTGTTTTCTACTGCCCTTTCCTATTCTAGATTTTAAATCTGCCTTTGTTTCTAGCTAGCACAGTCACTACAAACTACTGCAGGTGGAATTTTTCATTTCATAATTTTTTAAAGAGCCTTAAGATACTATTTAATAATTAAGACGTGACCTTATATTGTACATAAATGGCTGACACCAGGGCCCCAAAAGAAGTATCCACAGGAGACAGAGCACTATAGAATGAGACAAGGAATGAGGGAAAATGCAGAGGGGAGAGTCTCAGCTTCCAGTTGTTCACAGGATGGTTCCTCTGCAATTGTGGGAAGACCTGGCTCATCTGCCAATCCTGACAGTGAGCAGAAATACCAGCCTGGTTTTTCAGAGAGAGTAATGCAAACTCTCATCCATCTAAACTGGGAACCAGAGCTTCAGAGCCCAACCTGGAAGTGCACACTGAGGAGAGTCTACTTCAATACAACCCTCACCAAATATTTCCAAAATTCGTTATCAGCCACCTCACCCGGAGCCTCATCTATATTTATGAGGCCTCCCTTTGAATGGCAGGGATGAAGAAAAGGAAGTACATTTTGGAAAAGATTAGTAAGTATTTCAAAGCCTGTCCTCCAAGCCAAATACAACATTTTTTAATATCTCAGTGACTGTGGGTTACTAAAATGCTTATGCAGGAAAACCAGTGATATGCCAACTCTTCAAAAAGTTTTGCCACTGGCACCCCTGGTTAGAAATAATTATATGGAATCCAACATAATTTAGTTTTACAAAGTTTCTCACCACTGAAACCCCATTTCGGGGGGAGATCAGATTACCTTGTTGGGATGGTCTTAAATGTTGATATGTACTTTATGGTAAGTATGCACTTACATACACATGAGACTGTGCTCCACTGCCTGCCGGGACTTTCTCTGGGCTTACTCAGTGTACAACCATACGCTGTGCACACTTGAATTTTTGGCTCCAATTCTGTATCTCTCCTCATACCCGAGCCCTTTCTGTGGTCTTATCATGTACTTCCCCATTTAAAAAAAAATCTCAGATAAATATGAGGGTACAAATGTTTGAGTTACACTGTTTTCAGTTCTGAGGTAAATTCTAGTTGTAGTTGAGTCCTTCACCAGGGGGTGTGCTGAGCACCCTCACATTGTGCACAGTAGGTGAGATGCTTCAAACCCCCTTCCCTCCTGCCACTCATCACCCTCCCTCCTCCCCACTCCCCTCTCCCTCTCCTCCCCTCCTGCTTGCTATACTAGTGCTTTTTCTTTTGTGTGAGCACATAGTTGTTTACATATTTGTTTCATATATTCAGTATATGAATATTTATATACAATCTCAAGTCAAATACTCAGTATATAAATATTTGGTATACAATCTTTCAGTATTGAATATATTGGATAGTTGTTGGGGTTTTTTTTTTTTTCCATTCTTGAGACACTTTATTAAGAATATGTTTCAGCCACATCCAGGCAAACAAAATGATGTAAAATCTCCATCTTTTCTTATGGCTAAATAGGACTCTATGGTAACACCACAGTTTGTTAATCCATTCATTAATTACTCACTCCTGATTTAGGATTTGGTCCACTGACTTTCCCTGGGCAAAGGAACACAAGTAGAAGTGAAAGTGTAACAGTTCCAAGTCCTCATTTTAGGAGGTCCTCTTTGATTTCTAGCACCCCTGTCATCACAGCAGGAGCTGCTCCTGGGTGGTTGCTATCTCTCAGCGCTGGACTCCAAAAAAAACACTCACAGAGCAGCCCCAAGAGAGGAGCTAAGTTAAGTCAGATCTGATGTTCAAATCAGAGCTGCTAACTGAGGCCTTTCTTGGTCCACCAACCCCTAGCCAACCCACAGATGCTGGCAAGAACAAATGATTGTGGCTTGGAATACTGTGGTCTACTTTGTGACATGTTAAAAATACCTTACCTGACTGTAAGCTATAATCAGTCTTCACCGAAACAATCAAGCTGAAGCCAGGGATGTACTGCCTCATTTTATTTGTTTTTAAATATGCATTGTTCCCCCAAATTATGGCAGGACTGCTGTCAAAAGATTTTATAAGACAGAATACTTTCCAAACATTTATGCTTATTTTTGACTACAAAAATGTGATACACAGTATGTTTAGGAAACATAAACCATTTTTCATCACTTTCTTTAAATACTATTTATTACAGTAGGAAAAGAAATGGATCAAGTGACTTCCAGCTTGTTTTGAGATGTTTTCACGTCCTCGTGGGTAAGAGTAGCAATTGGTTGAAAAGGCAGCTGGTTCAGGGATCATGCAAGACCTCAAGACCTCATAAATCACATCACTGATGGAAATAGGATTTTGTCTGATGGCTTCTCCCTGGCCTTGCGTCAACTGCTGCAGACCCCTCTGAATCTCTTGCAGACTTTCTAGGCTGGAAACTGCACTTTGCATCTCAAGGAAGCAGTTTTTCTAAGTACCTACTATGTGACAGGCACTCTTGTAGGTGCTGGCCACAGAATAACACAGATAACCGTCTCTGTTCTTATGAAGCTTCATTCTAGTTGAGGGAGATGAAATATAAAGAGCTGGATTTAAGTGCAATAGTTTGGGATAGTGATAAATGAGATAAAACAAATAAAATAGGGCAATAATGGAGTAATTGTGAGGTGTTCCAGGCAGGCTTTCAGAGGAACTCCAGACCTGACAGATCAGGAGCCAGGCATAGTAAGGGGGTGGAGAGCACGCAGCAGAAAAACAAACACAAAATCTCTGATGCAGAAACACAGCTGAAGATTTTGAAGAACAAAATGGTCAGTACATATTGAGCACAGCAAACAAAAGGGAGGCAAATATCAGATCAGCTGAAAGAGTTAGACAGGGACCACATTATTTAAGATTTAGAGGATGGAGTAAGAAATTTGTTTGTTATGATGTCAGTGGATTGCACTGGCGGGATTCAGGTAGGGGAGCAACATGATCTTCTTTGCACATTTTATAAAAAAATCACATTAGCAGCTGCACGGAAAATGAGTTGTAGGCAGTTACTAGTGGAAGTGGAGAAGACAAATATAAACCTGCTGAAGGCATCCAGAGACAGATGGTGGCAGCTGAGATGAGATTAGTAGCAGAGCAGATCAGAAGTTTGGAGGCAGAGCCTACTGGACGTTTGCAGACTGGATGCAGATGGAGAAGGGGGAGACACCTGGATTCAGGGCCTGATACACTCCATTGACCACGATGTAACAGATAAGAGAAATGCAGAAGAGTGGAGAAAGTTCTGTGGGGAAGTCAGAGTCTGTCTCTGCTGTATGTATTAGTTTGAAATGAAAGTTAACGTGTGAAACTCAATCATGACAGCTATAGAGAAACTGGGATTCCTGAGTTTAATGTGGGAAAACGAGCGATTTGCATTCATAGGGCTAAGTGCTACTCCCAGAAATGTAATTATAATTCTATTCATTGTCTTCTAAAATCTATTAGTTGTATTAATTTACAAAAATTAATATGTTCATTTAATAAGACCCTATAAAAGCATCTTATGGTATTTTGTCACAAAATGCAACATGACTATAAGCCATTTCTTAAAATTTTAGTGCAGGTCCTGCTAACTTTGCTCTAAAGTACTAGTTTTTTAAGGCTGCATAATATTCCATGGTGTACATATACCACAATTTATTAATCCATTTGTGGATCTATGGGCACTTAGGCTTTTTCCATGACTTAGCAATTATGAATAGGGCTGTGATAAACATTCTGGTACAAATATCTTTGTTATGATGTGATTTTTGGTCTTCTGGGTATATGCCCAGTAGAGGAACTACAGGATAGAATGGCAGATCTATTTTTAGATCTCTAAGTGTTCTCCATAGATCTTTCCAAAAGGAATGTATTAATTTGCATTCCCACCAGCAGTGCAGAAGTGTTCCCTTTTCTCCACATCCACGCCAACATCTCTTGGCTTGAGATTTTGTGATATAGGCTAGTCTCACTGGAGTTAAATGATATCTCAAAGTAGTTTTGGTTTGCATTTCTCTGATGATTAAAGATGATGAGCATTTTTTCATATGTCTGTAGGCCGTGTGCCTGTCTTCTTCAGAGAAGTTTTTCTTCAAATCCCTTGCCCAGCCTGTGATGGGATCCTTTGTTCTTTTCTTGCTAATGCGTTTGAGTTCTCTGTGGATTCTGGAGACTTTAACTCTTTCATGTTTACATGGATGGAGCTGGAACATATTCTTCTTAGTAAAGTATCTCAGGAATGGAAGAAAAAGTACCCAATGTACTCAGCCCTACTATGAAACTAATTTAGGGCTTTCACATGAAAGCTATAACCCATTTACAACCTAAGAATAGGGGAAAGGGGGAAAGGGGTGGGTGGGTGGAGGGTTGGGTACTGGTGGGATTACACCTGCGGGGCATCTTACAAGGGTATATGCGAAACTTAGTAAATGTGGAATGTAAATGTCTTGGCACAGTAACTGGGAAAATGCCAGGAAGGCTATGTTAACTATTGTGATGAAAATGTGTCAAATGGTCTCTGAAGGTAGTGTATGATGCCCCATGACCATATCAATACGCAGCTATGATTTAATTAAAAAAAAAAAGAATAAATCTT
>CAUYPK010071454.1:0-25859 GCA_963574355.1 Loris lydekkerianus | reverse complement strand
GTCTATAATTTTCTTTTCTTGTTGGGTCTTTTCCTGGTTTGGGGATCAGGATGATGTTTGCTTCATAGAACGTGTTGGGTAGTCTTCCTTCTTTTTCTACCTTTTGGAACAGGTTGAGTAATATAGGTACTAATTCCTCTTTAAAGGTTTGGTAGAATTCTGATGTGAAACCATCCAGTCCTGGGCTTTTCTTTTTAGGGAGGTTTTGTACGGTTGATCCTATTTCAGAACTTGATATGGTCCTGTTCAAAATTTCCACTTGATTCTGGCTAAGTCTTGGAAGGTGACATGCTTCCAAGTATTGGTCAATTTCCTTCAGATTTTCATATTTCTGAGAATAAAGTTTCTTGAAATATTTTAAAGTAGTTTTTTTATTATTAGTTGACAAATTAGAACTATAGTTATAGGGTACAATGTGATATTGTGATATGTGTATAAAGAGAAAATTTGACATCTAATGGGTGATTATATTTCTTCATGTGTGAGATAGGTTTGTACCAGTATGTTGGAATATCTTCTAAAAGTATTATAGCTGGGCGTTGTAGCAGGTGCCTGTAGTCCCAACTACTCAGGAGGGTAAGGCAAGAGGATTGCTTAAGGCCAAGATTTGGAGGTTGCTGTGAGCTGTGATGACATTGCATTCTACCGAGGGTGACATAGTGAGACTTCTGTGTCAAAAAAACAAAAAAAAAAGTATATAGCAAACAGCAACTTAATATTTGAGTAGATTTCCATTGGATTGATGAAGGAAAGGAAATTAGACTTGACAGAAAAAATTTCTAAGATTATTTAATTGGGCAACAGTTTTTACAATTGGCAGTAGACACTGGAACCATCTTTTGGCAACGAGTGTAATCATTCAAAAGCCAAGAATAATGTTTATTTTCTTTTTTATGAAGTAGTCCTCGTCTCTTTTTGCTACTGACAAATGAAGGCTGTGCCACACTTTATTTTTTCTCTACCTGTTCATTTTATAATTTACCTTGAACAGATCATAGCTTTTCAAGGTCTTTCAAGATTTAAAGTCTTCCTTTTTTTTATTTCTAAGGAAAATGTTATATATTTTTATGTTTAAGAGTGATTGTCTATATGAAGATAATGTTGAAATCGGCATGCTGCTTATTTAAAGATTATTTGCCACCAATCCATACTCAAACTTACTTTTGGGAAATTATTTTCAAAATCATAAAATTAACACTTCAAGAAGCTGCTGATTAAAAGCATTTTGAGGGTGGTGTGCACCAGTAAAAATTATACCAGCTTTCAATACAGGCAAAATCAGACTTCATTAAAATGAGGTTTACAATTTTGAAATTATTTCTTTAAAACCAAGTCAAACATGCCAGTAAAGAGAGATAAGAGTTTTTGCCATAGAGTGTTAGGAGATTTCTATGCCCACAAAGAATATGTGGTGTCATGTGATAGCATGTATAAGTAGCACTAAGTGTAAATTATATTGTTTTGCCTATGACAATGCATAGTTAGAACAATAGTGACAACAGTGGGCTGGGACAGTGAAGTTCTACGTTTCTGCCCTTCACAGATATGCCATTTCATTTTAATACACATACGAAAATAAAATCATCTGTATTTATAATCCCTAGCCAAAGTTGAGCTCTACTTATATTTTCACAACTGGCAATAAAAGTCTAGCATTTCTTCAAGGCAGTGTGCTTGAATCCAAACTTCTCACTTTTATCCTTAATGTGTACTTTTAGGCAAGCCAGCTTTTTCTCTCCTCTCTCCTATTAATGATATGTTTATTTTCCTAGTCAACTGGGCTTGAGATCTTGAAATAATCACGAAGTCCTTCTCTTAAAGCAGCTATAACCAAGTGATAGCATTCCTATCTGTTTCTTCTTTTTCATTTCTGTGGTTGATACTGCAACACAGACCTTAACGTTTCTGGTTACATGTAGTATTGCATTGGCTTCTTATCTAGACTAATTTGTGCTAGAGATAATATTCTCTTGCTTCCATTTCATCATGAATGTGGCTACTATATAAGTTTCCTAAAATGCTGTTTTAAATATATCATTCTCCTGAAACAAACGCATAAATATCATCTTGCCTATGGGATAAAGTTGACATTTTGTTAGCCTGGCTTTCAAGGTAATGAACACTTTGACCTCAGTCTGTGTCTATGTTCATGCTGTTGTTCCTGTCTGTAATACTTTCTATTATTCCGCTCAAACCCAAATGATAAGTATTCTCTATGATGCCTTTAGACCCACTCTAATTTTCAATAACTTAACTCTTTTAAATAAAAAAAGTATGTATTATTTTGGTATACAAATTACATACAATTTTTAAAAAACTTATATATTGTTATTAAATGTTTGTTATTGCTAATGCCTTGAGTATCACTTTCTTGTATAGCACATAGTATAGTATTGAATACATAATAGGTACTAATATTAGGTAGATCACATCTTTAGCTCTTCAAGAACAAGGGTGTCCTTCTTTGATGTCAAGCAAATGTCTCAAGCAATTGCTCCACGTGGAAAGGAGGATAAGGGCAAGAGTACATCTTGGTGTTGCCCTACCCTTAATCCTATTCCAAGCAACTGCTACATGTGAGTATGGAGGGAATGCTTTGTCAGTCTGGGAATTTCCCTTACCCTCTTCTGAAGGGAAAGGGAGCTCTTATATATGCAGATGGAATTGAGGACCCCTGTTGATCATTTAGTAACATCCTACACCTCCTGAGAGCCCTCCCCTGGACTGGGTCAATAAAAGAAAAAAATCCTAAGAGAGCCAAGGAGTAAGAGAATAAGTCTTCCTACTTCTTCTTCCTACTTCCAGAGACAGACTTGTTCATTTTATAATAAAGAGCCACTTGTGTGAGATTGTTCCTGTGGTCTCCCTTTCTTATTAGGCCTGCTGTGATTTTTTTCCCTTCTGAGGAGCCAGAGAACCAGGAAAATAGAACCGGGAGGCTGGACTTGACACTGGTGTGCCTGGACTTTCTTCTGCCAAGCGGACACTAAGTACTGAGAATAGGCTGCTCTGACACTAATTCTTATTGACTGTTTCATTGGGTAAAAGCTGGGTTCTTAGAGTATATACCGATAAGCCCTTACTAATGAAGGTCTTATTCGACTATGTTTAGTTAAGCCATTAAAACAAACTATTAGTGATAACAACTGAGGCACAAAAAATATCAGAATATCAGGAAGCACAGTCATAAAAATTACCAAGTTAATTATTCTTAGATAAGAATTAATGAACAAATACACATAGCAGACATTTTAAAAGCATAATGAATAGCATATTATGAAAAGTAGAGTAATAGATTGATGTCAATAAAGACATTAAATATGTTTGGAAATATTCAGTGGTCTGTATTTTAATCCCTTACCCTTTTATGTTTAATTTACAGAGAAAATAGTCTGCATGGTAGTTATTTCCTATGGGAAATAAAGCAAGAAAAAAAATTGAGCAATTTGATATACCAAAAAAAAGTCTGAAATAAGTTGAAATCTGAAGAGTCTGAAAGAAAATCAGCTTTTAGGATGGTCTAAAGATTCTTATTCTAGAATGGTTTAAGAAATGAATGGTTTACACTATTAACAACTTTAAACACTTACATAGAACTTACTATCATGAGATACTGTTCTATAGCTTTACATGTGTTAACTCATAAAAGCCCAGTAGCCACCACACGACGCAGGTATTATTACTATCATCCTACTTTCACAGTTGAGGTAACTGAGGCTCACAGGGTTAAGGAGTTTGCCCCAAAGCATATAGATATAGTAAGAGGTGGAACTAGGATTTAAATCTAGACATTTTAATTCCAGAATCCATGTTTTCTTCCCCTCTTCCCTTCCTTTCCTCTCCCTTCTTTCCTTTCTTTCTCCTCCTCCTCTCCCTTTTTTTCTTCATTCTTTCTTTCTGGAAGTAGAAATTACAGACAGAAAAGGAAACCATTGATAAAAGTACAAGACAATGAATTATCACAAAGAAAACACACCACTAAGTTAAAGAGTAGAAGATTACTCTTTAAGCATGAGAACTTTCAGGTACAGAGTCCATATTCTTATGTTCTCAACTACTATTCTATATTACATCTCAGTAGATTTCCAGACTCATCACTTTCAAGTTCTTACTATGACTTCAATTTAAATTAATTCAAATTTATAGTGTTCATTCCTGAAAAGCAATAGAGAAAAAACAGTCTAAATTTTGAAGTTGTTTTCTTGCTAGAGTTTACTACATTTTTTATTTTAAAAAAGTGGAAAATGGTTTTGTAATTCTCTTAAACCTCTAGAAAATACAGAAAGGGCACATTTTTGAGCAGTGCAGTTATTGTAGTTTTAACTACTGTGATGGAAACCCTATGCTTTTCTTGTAGGTCTATACTAGAGACCAGGGTTGCAGAAAGGGCTAGTGATGAATGATTCCACATTTGTTCCTCAGATCTTCTATTTCTTAGCCTCCAACGCCAAAATGTCCTCAGACATCTGAGATATTTCTTTTGGAATTGAAACTGTCATATTTTGGTTCCACATTTAAGTTTTTGATAAAGTTTGGCCTTGGATTAATACTTCTAGAATGGATAATTATGATTTAAGGCAATTACTTTATAAGTCAAACCCAGTAGAAGGGGTATTTCCTGCAATGGCATGTAGCAATTGAAATATTCATTTGTTTATTTTATTTTGTCATTAGTCTACCAGAGAGAAGTTTGGAGTGTAAAGTGGAAAATATGGCGTGGCTATTTTATTGCTAAATAAGTAGAAGGATAATTAACAGGGAGACACAGAAATATTTAAGTGTTCATGACTCCAAGCCTATACTTCTCCGTAATACAAGCCTAAACTAATACAATGAATAGCATATATTTTTCACTAAGTACTATTGGAAATAAGTTAAGCTTTTCTGTTTGTGTATAGCAAAAAGCAAAGAAGAAAACCTGTTTTCCATTTCTATGTTCTACATTTTTTTGGATACAATATTTGAGTGGTTATAGAGCATATTAAATTAAAATTCTATTTACAATCCTTTAATTATATTACTTACATATTACATATCTCATACAATTAGCACTGCTTGTAAATGTATGGTCATGTTGATTCTTCTTTTTATCTTTCTCACCATTTACTTTTTCACACATGAGAAAGAGGATTATATATGTACTCTATCTCAGCAATTCAGTCCCGAATACTTGGTTCTGTCCCTGGTTAGCTACACATTATATTCTAAGCCCAGATGTTGCCTTGTTTCAGTATTTTCTTGAAGAAAGTATTGTAACTGTAACTAAGCAGCCCATATTGTGAATCTATGTTTTCCTAGGGTCCCTGTCGAGGTATGGGCTATGTAACTTTTAAGAAAGTCAGCTTTACCCAGCTGCTTGGGAGGCTGAGGCAAGAGAATCGTGGAAGCCCAAGACCTGAGGGTTGCTGTGAGCTGATGCCACGGTACTCTACCCAGGGCGACAAAGTGAGACTCTGTCTCTAAAAAAAAAAAAAGAAAGAAAAGAAAGTCAGCTTTAGAGTCTCCAAAGATCATGGATTTAGCTTTTGAAAGTTAATAGGAAACCATAATTAAGTGGGTGGTTAGCATTACTGGCCTCAGGCAAAGTTGCAAAGTGAAATTTTGCCATTTCCCTTCTTTTCTATTCATGATAAGAGCTTACTTGACAAGACAATAAACATTATAAGAATTGTCCTTTAATAAAATTATGCGATAATTGCAATTAATAGGAATTAATGCCTCTCTCTCATTTGCCAGTGTTATATTCCCTTCCCTACTTTCTAAGATTCTTGGCTCTCTTTTTGCAAGATATCACAGCTCACAGTTCAAACTCTTGGGCTTAAGCGATTCTCTTACCTCAGCCTCCCAATTAGCTGGACTACAGGCGCCCACCACAATACCTGGCTATTTTTTGTTGTATGGTTGTTGTAGTTGCGTTGTTGTTTAGCAGGCCCCAGCTGGGTTCAAACCTGCCAGCCCTGGTGTATGTGGTTGGTGCCCTAACCACTGAGCTACGGGTGCCGAACCTTTGAAAGAAATCTTTGAAAATAAGCTCACAGAGGTCATGGCCATGGTTACATTGTAAATTGTTAATCTTCCTCTTTTAAAATCTACTGATATAGAAAACATGGCAAATTCAGTAATGTAGATTATACCAAACCCATTCATTAAAATTAGAGAAATCCTGGGACTTATACTACAATCAGGATAGGTGAATTACTCTATTATAGCCTATATTTAAACTTAATTTTTAAGAACAGTGCTCAGTTTCTTCCAGGCCCTCACTTATTTTCATCTTAACTGTATAATTCTTCCTGTAGTCAGTGGCTTTCCTGATCAATTCATTTTTACTTCTACCTCTCCGTTCAATGCTAGAACTTTTTCTCCATGATTACTTTTGTCTCTGAGAAAGTAAAGCTTTATTTTTCTGGTCTTCAGGTTAATTTTTGTTTTCTCTTCTGATGTTTCCTAGTTCTTACTTTTTAAGACACAGTTCAATATTCTCTTCTGTAAAGCCTTCCTTGTCTACCTTTTCTGAAATTGATTTACTTCCTTTAAAAATTTCTATAGTATTTATTTTTTAATAGTACCTTAAAATATATTACTTATTTTGTATCTATTCAACCTAACAATTAAAAATTATTGCCTATTATATTTATTCCATGCTAAATGCTAGAAATACAAAGATAAACAGGTATTTCAAGTCTTAAGGAACTATAACTTAGTGGAGGAGATAGTACATTACAAGTATAATTATTATACAATTTATAAGGTATTACAATCTGTGAAATGCTATGGAATATGAATCAATTGTTGATTAGCACAGAAAAATAAAGGAGTTTTACAGAAAACTACAGGCTTATAGGCGTGTCAGCTTTTGGGCATCATTTCTTTCCAAAAGTGTCCCCTAAACCTCCAGACTTATTTGGCTACCTTTCTTCAGTGTCACATAACTTTACTGAAGCATTTATCTCACAATATTGAAATAAATACTGTATGTCTCTCTCCCTGTTAGTGTAAATTTTTAGGGAGAAAAAAGAACATGTCTTATATTTGAATCCCTAATACCTAACATAGTGCTTTATGTATAATAGATGCTCAGTAGGTGTCTTCTGAACTGAATAACAGAACAACAAAATACACGTGTTTTTTGGGAATTGCAAGTAGTTTTATGTGACAGAATGTGAAGGGGAGGAAAGGAGAATGAAATGGCTTGTGATAAGGCTGGAAAATAGCTAGGACTAAGGTGTGAGCAGCTTGATTAAGTAAGCCATATATTGTTAGTGATCTCTTTAATACATATTTCCTCCTAGAATGAATTTTTTAGGGAAAAGTTTTAAATCTTTCATGATTTAGTATTTATTTCACCATCAGACACAGTTCCTTGAACAGGACAGATGTTCAGCAAATCAAAGAAGAGTTAAAACATCAGATGATAGCATCCACTTATAAGTACTTTGAAGACTAGATTATTATTCAGTTGTCAATGATTATTGATTGATAGTAAGCAGTGACTATATTTTGCCCTAGATAATGATAGAGGAAGCGTTCTTTTGATCCACTATTTTCCCCTGAATGGAAGCTATTTCCATTCTGAAATCACAGAACTATAAGCAAAGTTAAGATACTGAAACAGTTACTTTTTTATTTGTGGTAAATTTTGCACTCACCATTCATAAAAAAAGGTATCAAATGAGGGAAAAACAAATTAACACTAGTTTTATTTTCTTTTCATAGTTTTGATATTTGTCCTGGCATCAAATATAGAGTAAATTGAATTGTCTAATACGGACAACTATAGCTTACTTTAGCTACAACCCTGTAGTAGCAATGATTCACATAGCAATGTAGCTGGAATATTGTAAGACAGAGTTGGATGTAATACTATGCTGGCAACTGTTGAATAAATTGCTTTCTAGGAAGAAAGAAAGAAGAAAGAAAGAAAGAGAAAGAAAGTCTCTGATCTATATTATTTGTTGATGTTAGTGATATTAGATGTTGTATTTCCCTTATGGCTCACACCCTAACTACCCACATGAAGTTACCTAAGTCTGTGGCTGGGGGGAGAGATGCTGATAGTTAGTTTATGTAAATCTTTGGGAGCCAGCTCAGCACACTATGATTTTGATAATAATAACTATCATAACCAAAAAATCTTTAAGGAACACTGATTTATATGTCCAGCATTCTTCTAAGTGCTTTGTATAGTATATTTCATTTAATACACATAGCAACCTATAAGGTAGGTCAACTTTATCATATCCACTTATAGAAATCTTTTTCAGAAAGGCTATACCTTTAGGAAAAAGTGTATTATAGATTCAAATTTAATATGATTCAACCCTGCATACCCCACTGCTATTCTAAATTATTTTCTGATAAAAAATTAACTTATGTTTAGCACAGTTTTCATGTTAAATGTATTTTGTTTTAATGTAAATATACATAATGCCTTAAAAATTTTAAATAAAAGATAGTTATGTAAATATTTATTATGCAATCAGCCAAAACAAAGTGACTCATCTCAGCAAAAACATTGAACCAAAGGAGAAAGAAATCTAAGTAACTTTTTTTAAAATTTGAGTTTCATTATATCACCCATGGTAGTGTGCCGTGGAGTCTCAAATCACAGCAATCTCGAACTCTTGGGCTTAAGCGATTCTCTTGCCTCAGTCTCCCAAGTAGCTTGGACTACAGGCACCTGCTACAGTGCCCAGCTATTTTTTGTTGCAGTTGTCACTGTTTAGCAGGCATAGGCCGGGTTCAAACCTGTCACTCTCGGTGTATGTGGCTGGTGCCATAGCCATTGTGCTACAGGCACTGAGCCAGAAATCTAAGTAACTTCATATGATTAAAAAAACAGACATTTTGTTGTCTCAAAATCTTGAAAAGATTCCTTCAAAAGATTAATGAGAAAGAGCTCAGTATTATTTTTAAAAGAGGTGTTATTTGCAATCACATGAATTCCAGTAGACTACAATACAAATTTTTATTTCAGTGACAGTCTTTTAATTGTTGATGAAAATTACTAGAATATCAAATGTATGTTGTAAGTAGTTTAAAATTTCCCACCTAATTTTCTAAAGCTTAGGGCTTAGGAAAAAGTCATTCCTTTCTAACTAGCTAAGCATGCAAAAATATAATAGTGCATAAAGGAGTTCAGAAGTAAAAAAGAATGATCAACATAAAGCTGTGGTTACAAGCTGATTGTAAATGTTGGAGCCACTGCAGGGCAGTGTAAGTAAGACTTATAACTATTCTTAGGTAAATGAACTACCATATGTTTAAGACAGAAACCATGGAAGGGCCTTACGTGATGACGAGATATTTAAGGGATGACCAGAAGTTTATTGTGCAGGAAAGCAAGTCTTCCTATGGTATCTTGGAGTGAAATATTAAAAAAAACCACTTTGAAGTGAAACTATGAAGAAATTTACATGCTAAATTAAAGAATTTATATTTTATTCTGTAAGTATCAAAGTCAAAAGAAGTTACTAAGTAAGAAAGTAACATAATGATTAATTTTTTAGAAGAAGAAAACTCAGGCAATAGTTTTAGGCAGAAAGACGTTGAGGAGAAAGACTGGTATAATCATGATCAGTTTATTATAATAGTCACAGAAATATGATATGAGGCTTTAAAATAATGCAGAAATATTATAGGTAAAGAAGAGAGTATTTATTTCAGTATTTTTATTTATTTTTTGATGCAGAATCAATAAGATTTGATGAATGTCTACATAGAGATTTGGGCAAATCAGTAAACAACAACAAAAAGAAAGTTAAGAATAAACTCTAAGAATTTGTGGTTTAAGAGAAATGAGTAGATAACTATCCACTAATGAAAATTGTGAATAAGGCAGTGTTTTATAGTTTAAAGCATCTGCATGTTCATTGTCATATTTAAGATGATAGTTGTTTTATAAAGGACCATTATTGCTCTGCTGAAAGATTAATCACATATGTGAATAGGTTCAGTACAATAGTTTTCTTAATTATTTCCTACTTTGTGCTTATCATTGATTAAAAAGTACTATTTGTGTTATTTGTAGCCATATTTATTTTAAATAGCTTTAGAAAATGATGATGTTTTTCTCTCTGCTGTGTTTGGCTTAAATATTTTTGGTAGTGGTTCTTATTAACCATTTAAAATATATTTTGTTATTTTTCATTAGTAAACAAAATTTTAGATTTAGCATATTTATTCACTTCTTACATGATTTATTAAAAGTAGTGAAAGAGAAAAATTACAATGTCACAGTTCAGGTCCTACCATGAAACTTAAATATTGTGAAGGTAATGGGTTGGACCATACCTATGGTGCATTTTACAAGGGTACATGTCAAATATACTAAGTGTAGACTATTAATGTCTTAACACAACAATTAAGAAAGTGCAGTGAAGGCTATGTTAATCAGTTTGATGTAAGTATTTCAAATTGTATATAAAACCATCATATAAAACCAACACATCAAATTGTATATACAACCAACACATCATACCCCATAAATGCGCTAATGTACACAGTTGTGATTTAATTAAGAAAAATAAAAACCTAATATTTAAAGCCAAATTTTGGCTGTTATGGTGATGTAGCTCAGCAGAGTTTTCATGTTAAATGTATTTTAACATGATTGTACAAGCAAGCCTCCACTTTAACATATAGAACCAAAGCAAAAAAAAAAAAAACGAACCTAAAGCACTTTTAAGACATCACAAAATCCTTTTGGATTTGTAAATGTATAATAACTGTAAAGCCATTTAATTTATTTTCATTAATGGGAATGACTGGGGATAGAAAAATGAATAAATTATTGTCCTGATTAATAGAATATAGTGGAGGAGATGCATAGACAACTCAATACAATAAGATGTTTTAAGTTAGAAATAAATTTCTGTAGAAACATAGATGAGTATGCAAGTAATTCTGTCCAGGGATTGGATAAATCAGGGAGGAGATAGAGAAGATTTTGCAGTTAAAGTAACTTTTGGGTAAAATTTTTTTAATAGGAATCTGCCTGCTGGAGAAAGGGAAGAACATGGAGAACATACAAGGAATATCACAAAAATAAACATTCTGATGTAGGAAGATTATTTAAAAAATACTGAAGCTGAAATATACAGGTAGGTGATACTTGTGAGGGTGTAGCACTGCCATGTTAAGGACATGAGGCATTAGGTGTTCCTAAAGTACTGAGTCAGTGTCTAACTTTAATAAGAGATTGTGCCATATTGTCAGTATGAGGTTTATCTCATGAATCAATTCATGAATTTCATTCATTCAGGTTTGAACTATAATAAGACATCAAACTAAATCAGATAGCTGTCACCCATAAAGCTCAGTTTACTGTTATTAAGAAAAATAAATGCTTTAAAAGAAGGGCAGGTAAAGTGATATTCAAAAATGTGACACTTGAAATAGGCTTTGAAATGTGGGTGAAATTTAAACAAGTCTCCTTTACATTTTGATTATCATGAGTTGAAAACACAACTTTCTGCATTTGTCACTTACCATTTTCAAGGTAAGTATTTTTTTTAAAAAATAAAGGCTAAAACACTTAACTAGTAGTTTTAAGAGTTACCATTTGAAATGGCAATGACCAGGCCACTAGCACAATATTTAAATAAGTAAATTCAAGAAAAGACTCCATTTTTGGTCTTCATTGCTGTAAGTTACTTCAGGGTAAAAAACCTCTAACTGTATACATGTTTGTACACCTAACAGTGTCTGGGACATACTTCTCAAACAATGATAGAATTAAATGTAATACTTCTGGGTTTTATTTGATCTTAACCGTTAAACGATGCATAGTTATTAAATAGTGGTGTGATGGCAAATTACCAAGCTGAAGGAATAATCAAACAAGTTACAGATCAGTCTAGAAGAGAAATCACAATGGCACTTTTTACAGCTTAAAAAGAAAATAAAAACTTGCTCCTAATATTACACTTGTGCACCAATTATATTCCCCAAGCTCTTTGTATACAAGTCAGTCCTTATTGGCTGTCCACAAGCACAGAACAGATTGCGTTAGAATGGAATGCAGATTTGTGGAAAATCCGGGATGACAAAGCAACGGAGTATAAGATGCATGGAAGCAGGCCTGGGAGAACTCCCTGACGTGTAAACTGAACCACTGCCACCTTCTTTACTTTGCAGTGTTGATGAAGTGCTCGCGCTGGAGGGCTTTCTACAAAGTTAACTAAACGTTTCTCCAGAGGAATTTATAAGCTAAAGTAACCACGCTACGTCTAAGAGTGTTTAAAAGACACGAGGCAGATAAACACCTTATTCCCTACAGCGTTTGCCATTTATTGCGATATGCTCCCAGGAGTTCGGAAATCAGGATTCCCATCGCACATTTTTGTAGTTCTTATAAAGTTTAACATAAAGCCTAACAATTTTGAAACCACCCAGGGGAGTGAGCTTTTTGGATCACCGAGCAGTAATTACACGTTTCTTAATAAACATGCATATAATAATAAACATTTTGAAAATCACTCCCTTCGTCATGATTATAGAGTTCACCAAAATCAGACTTGACTGGAAATCATAAAGAAATAATTCTGAAAGCAGAGGAAAAAGAAGAAACAGCAATTAAAAAACTCGTTCTTAGGTGTGACCAGAAGTGTATTATTGTTGATGTTTACACTGAATGGAGTAGTTAACATATAATTTTTATCTCTAAATAATCTTATCCACAATATTCGGGAAGAAATCCCCACAGCATGTATGAAAATTATTGTTTTTACAGTTTTAAATGAAGAATAGTCACTCTCAGGAGAATGACTTCCACGCCCTCCTCCCTCAGACGTTCTGATGTTAGGTACCAGAGACTCCTCAGCTCAGACAAACTCCATCAGGGAAGTGGAGCATGACGTTTAGGGCCCCTGGGAAGACGAGAAAGTGTCCCAGACCCTGAGAGACGCGGTCTGAGCCTCCGGAGCGAACCTCACACTCTCACTGGGCGGGTCGCTCGCCCGCCGCGGGGAAGCTGCTTCTGAGGAAAACTTAGAATTTTAGAATTTTGAAAATAAAGTGGTTTCCATTCACAAAAGAGAGATTCTGACATTTCCTCTTAATTCTGAGAGAGGGAAGAAAGTATTTACTTCGGCTACTGCCCTGACATTCGAAACAGAAGCTAAAAATAGGCAAAGAACAGCCCAGGGCGCTCCACGCTTTGAGAGAGAGACAACTCGGACGCGCGGGGGTGGATGGGGGTGGGGCGGGGCGGGGCTGAGGCCGGGGCTGCAGAGGGGCGCGAGCGGGGCGGGGCGATCTGCGAGTCAGGGGCTAAGGCCAGGCTTGGAGGGGCGTGTCAGGGGCGTGACCGAGCGGGGGCGGAGTCTCTTCGCGCCTGTTTAAGAGACCAGAAACCAGACGGGACCTTGGACAGATCCCGGCTGTTGGCTGTCATGTCGCTCCCGCAGCCCACGCCGCGTGATGCGGCTCTCGGGGAGCCTGTCTCCGCCCTACCCACTGTTGAGGACCCGGATTCCGAAGGACCCAGCCCCAAGCGGCTTTGTCTTGAGGAACCGGGCGCTGACTCAGAGGAGGGGGAGTGGCAGCTGCCTTTGGTACCTCGCTTGTCTGAGGGGGGAAAAGTCTGGGAGTTAGTGTCCAGACCCTTGACGGTGCTCCTTGTTTCGAGGAATGCTTTTTTTGATAATTCCACAGATTCGTGTGCGGAGAAATCAGTCAGTAGAGAGCAGATACATACTCCGGCGTGCCAAAAACGCAAATCCCAACTGAACACGTGTTTGCAGTTTCTCCCCTCCCAAAGTTTTGATTCTGATTTAAGGGCCTCAGAAAGGGCTTCTGAACCAGAACTTCATGACAGAAAGATTTTGAGGGGCCACTGTGGTGACAGATCTAAGGCAAAAGTTGGTCAGCGTCTGCCCAACACCTCCGTACACAATACACAAGGAGTTAAACCCGAGGACGGAAAACAGCTTTCGGTCCACGGAAGAGATAATGTTCAAAAAGATAATAGTTACATAAGACATTCAGAAAATCCATTTTTAGATGTTACCTTTTACAAGGAAACTAAATCAACATTTCATGAACTTAAGAACAGATGTAAAACTGACAGTGTTATGCCATCAAATAAAAATGAAAATAACATTTCATCATCCATACTAAAAATATCAAAATCTCAAAAGCAGCCCAGCTTCAAAATTACTAAACCCAGCTATTTTAGAGATAGCAGCACAATAAGTGTCCCTGAGTTTCCAACAGATTTAAATAGCAAAATGTCCTCTGTCTATTTAAAGGAAACAGCAAAGAAAAAGAATGGCAAAAATGAGGCATATGTTAGGGATTTCACAAACATTTACTGTTCCCAAAATAGACCTGATGTTAAGAAGCGGAAGTTACAGGATGATAAAAAATTTGTAGATGCAGAAAATATTTTTCCTGAATGTTATGAAAGTAACCACCCATCATTCAGAAGCCAAAATACTTGTGTGAGAAAAAAAGACTTGATCAGTTCAAAATACTATAACTCCAGTAGTATTAAGTGTGATGTAAGAGATTTTAACAAGAATTTCATTTTAACACCAGAACATACAAATTGGGAAGAAGGAGAAACATGCCTGGACAGTTACATACCTTCCAAGCTGGAAAAATCTCAGAGCCGGGACTGTAACATTAGACATATTTTGAGACAAAATAGGGAAAATTATTGGTTTACAAATAATTATAAGAGTAAATGTGAAAATTTGAAAAAAACTGGAGATAAATTGAATTTGCTACCATTATTAGAAACAGACCTTTCAAGCAACAAAGATTTTCACTGTGTGAAAGTCGTGAATGTACAAGAAAGAAAATCAAAGCCTTTCCTACTGGGACTGCTGGATAATAAACAAGCTTTAATAAAAATTATTTGGTCAAATGGTAAAGGAGAAAATGATGACATGCTGACGATGAGATATAATATGCACAAACACTTTCATTTAAGCAACATTTTTGAAAGTTTCATTACAGAAATGTTTCATTTCTATAAAAGTATTTTAGGAAATCAAAAAGATAATAGTGTTTTAACCTGGTATAAAATTTTGAAGTGCAAAAAGCTAATTGGTGTTCAAAGTTTAATAATCAGAAATATGAATGTCAATATAGAGAATGGCATTTTAAGCAAATATTCAGGCACCAGTTTTTCAGAATCTTTAAATATCATATTGAAAACCAACATGGTTTTTTTGCTCCATAACTTTGAGTTTTTAACAAGAATCGAAAATGATTTTGAATTAGAAGAGAAATGCATTTTCAAATGGATAGTATATTTAAATGATCCAAAAAATAGTTCAGTGGAAAATCAAACTACATATCCAGTAAAGATTTTAACTTCTGCCAGACTATTAGAAGATAATATGAAATCTATGCTAAAGGAAAGAAAGCTATTTGACACTGGACAAATTTTTGAAGGATCTAAAAAAAATAAAATCAATTCCTTTAGTATGATAGCTAAAAATATTCATTTTCCAAATTTTGAAACATATGAAAAAATTCCTCTTTCAATGGATTTTGATGATATAGAAGAAATTTCTCTGATAAAAGAAATTATTGATGGTACTATGATGTGCTCAGAGCAACCTACAGATGGGGAAAATTTGGCTCACTGTAGTTATGACAATGTTAAAATACATCTTAGGTCTGGTCCTCACTTTATGCAGAACAACCATGGATATTTTAATGAAAAAAGTTGTGAAGTAAATATGCACAACCAAGACTTAGATACTGAAAGAAAACAGGAATATAATAAGTTCAGAAACTATAATTCTAAGTGCATATTTGAAGATTTCTACAATGTTAGGCAACAGCTTACACCAGCAAGCAATGACATAACACATAGTGAACAGACTAGTACAACGACAATACCTCAGATGCTAAATTTTGACAATTTGCTAAGTGAAATAGAGGAAAAAAAATATGACTTACTTTTGAAGGATGAAGTAAAAGTCACAGCACAAAGTTTAACAAATAGTTACCCTATTCACAAAGATGTTAAGATAAAAAAGGAAGAGAAAGATAGTTTTTTTCAGATGGATGGCATGTTTTCTTTACAGTCAGTTTCATTAACAAAAAAGAAAATAAATGTGGAAGAAGCTAAATATGTTATTCAAAATTACATAGCTGACAGAAATGAATATGATAGTATTTTGGAAGAAAGTGAGTTAGCTAATTTAAAGCATTGTCATCTGAAGAATAACTCTACATTGTATGTTAATCATCAGTTTGAAACTAGTTTGAGTGAAAGCAACAATGAATGTTTACAGGATTTAACTGCTAAATGTTTATCAACAGAAGCTCAGACAATAGTAAATGATTTTGAGTTGAAGAGTAAATTTGATTTAGTACTTGCAGAACTTCACATGTTTCATGAAATTAGTAAGGAAAATGAAATTGTAAGCACTGTGGAAACAAATGTGCAAGAAAATTACTGTGGAGAAAATGATGTTGAGAAGGTAAAAATACAAATAGAAAAGAATTTGAAAATGGTTGCAGTCAACAAAATAAGTGCATCTTCCTCACCCTATGACACTATAGCAAGTCCTAATATGGATAAAAGATGGCAAAGTTTATTTAAATGGAAAAATTCTCCCAATAACGGAGAACAGGAAGTTCCTGATGAGTATTGTTGTTCAAGAACATCAGAAGAATTAATGCATTCTGCTTCTGAGGAAGGTATGAAATCCATTTCAAATGTTTTTTCTTATGCCAAAAAACCCTCCTTTTCTGTATAGGCCAAACATATAATTTTGACATGAAAGAAGAGACAAAGTGTAAGATGAAATTTATGGATGCACACTATTTCCTCATAAAGGTTTATATTGATATTGAAGGAAACAAGTTATTAAAGTTTTAAAAGGGGCTTTGAAAACTACTTAATTCCTCTAAATATTAGGACCCAACTGAAGGAAACACTTTTGAAAAAAATAATTTATTTTTAACATTTTTATATAAGTTAATTTTTATTATAATTAATATCACTTCCTTTTTTTAGATTGTGAAAAAACTTTACCTAAAAGAAATGCATTTTCCCCTGATGAATTTAAAGAAAAAGATTCTAATTATTTGTTGAGAAGAGGTAAGATTTTAGTTATTTTCTATAATATCTACTAAGATGAATGCATTCTTGTATTTTTAGTATGGGGAAAAAAGACACTTTAGGTTGTTAGAAAATAAGTGCATTGTTTTAGTATTTTTAAAAACAATTTATTGATAAAATTCAATAATTAAAAATTGATTAAAAATTTAAATGCTATTTAGAATATTTCTTGGGAACACACTCTATAAAATTGTGTTCAAATACAGTAGAACTCTGTAAGTTGACCACCCAAGGCTCAACTAAAGTATTAAACTGGTCAACCTATAGAGGTGGCCAACATAAGGAATGAGGCCTGTAGTACTGATACGCACATGTGATGCATGTCTGCTCTATCAAATTCGGGGCAACTTAAGGAGGTGGTCAATGTAAGGAGGTGGCTAGCTATGGAGGTTCAAGTGTATTTGCATTGCATATGACAATAACTATGTGATAAAGGCAGATATTTTATATGCCTGGTATATGCATCTAATGCATGCAACATTAATTGGCAAAACCAAAAAAGGCATTTATCTAAGTTGGATTTCCATTGATGAGATATCACTACCCATTATGTATTTATTATCAATGCTCTCTACACCTTTTATTGATATGAGGCTGCTAATATACACATATTATTTTTTAAATTTAAAAGCATTATTATAATTTAGGCATGTTAATATGATTTTTGACTATGGCACATTTATATTTTTGAGTACATTAATGAATAAAACCAAGGGAAGATTAAATTAATGACCTTATCCTTTGCCTAAGAGGTCTACAATAGCAAAATAAAACATAGTGTGTTTAACGTCCATTCAACTTGTGGTACTAAGGGTTTGGAATAGGGGAAGGATTAAAATTAGGAAATTAAGTAAAGTTATAGTCTGATCAGTAATTTATGACCTTATACAATAACATTAGATCTAAAAAAGGTAATGTTGTAGGTGAAATATTTTCCCTGGTTTCTCATCATCTGTAGAAGGCTGTCTCTGATACCTTTATTGTCACCTCAGAACTGTACCTTTTCCTTTTTTTTTTTTTTTTAGCTTATGATGAAATAATACCAAAAATTTATTGATTCCCTTGGAAAATCAAGAGCTCACAGGTAGTCTTCTCTTCTGAATAAAGGAAATAGTTGATGAAACCAATACTCTATGAACTAACACCGTGTTCAACCGGTGGCCTACAGGCTGCATGCAGATTATTTGAGGACCATTTTGTTATTTGTGGTGTCGGATGTAGCAAGAAATGTGCACAGACTTATTTATTTATTTATTTTTTGCTTGTCAGCTTTTGTTAGTGTTCGTGTAATGTGTGGCCCAATACAATTTTTATTCTTCCAATGTGTGGCAGAAAAGAAAATGGTTTGGACACCATTGCAGTGTGGCAAGAATTAGGTTGGAAAGTATTGGTTTTTTCTAGGATAGAAAACAAGGAAGAAATTTGGTTTATGAATATATTTTGATATAGAATAATGAGAGTAAAGGAGCACACACAATGTTGTCATCATAATTGTAATTGTCATAATAAAATGGATATGCGAAGAAAATTTAAATAAAGTATATATACAAATTGGAAAATGAATATTACATTTGTTTGAAATATCTAACCCATAAAAATGTGATTCTACCTTCATAAGTTAAAGTGACTTATTGTCATGAAATATGAAAAATAATATGTGAGGTCAGCCAGAATTATTTAGTTATTTAGTACTGTTACGATAGTCATCTTGGATTCACTTTCAAAGTACATAAAGGTTGAATGATCTTCCTGAGGCTTGTTAAAATCAATAATGTAAGGGAAAAGTTGGGAGATATTGGGATAAGAGTTTAAGAAGAATGGAAGTAAAGCTTGCCTAGGTGGGGTGCGTGCCAAACTTATTTGGTGTAATTTTAAAAAAACATCAGAAAGATTCCAGTTGTCCTGAAATGTTTTGATACCTACTTACCTGTCAATCATGATGCCTCCTCTCTTAATTAAAGTTTCTATCACTGAATGTCTTCAGTATGTCCCCTCTCTTGTGTCTCTCTACACAGTTCCTATTTGTCTGTTTAACTGATAATAGATGTGCCTCCATGAAATGCTTTGAACCTTTTTGAAAACAATGTATGTGATTTTAAATAAAAACTTCAAAATAAAAGCCCTCCACCCATTCATAAAAGATGGAATATATTTAGGCTCTAGCATTGACAGTAATCTCTATTAGAAAATAAATAGACAGTTAACAATATGGCATAGTTGTTTAGCTAGTAATGGGAAAATGACATGTTTAAAGCTACAACTTCAAGTTGACTTTAAGACTTATATAGTTTTGTTATTGCTGTTGTTAAATTAGACTGCCCAACTGGACTGCTGATTTTAGTTAGTTACTGTTTTGCATTGGGCAAGATATTTAACTATTCTATGCTTAGGTTTCTATATTTTAAAACTGGGGATAGGATTAAATAACACAATGCATTTAAAGCACTTAGTACAGTGCTTGGCACATAAATACTCAGTAAATATTTAGTAAATATTGGTAATGTGATTAGATGTATAGATTTTTAGGTGTAGAAATTACTGATAATTTTACTCCTTTATGTATTAATACTTTTGCTGTCTTATATTTTTAGGCAGTCACTTTTCACATGGCATTTCAAGAATACAACCTCTTAAGACATGCAGTCGACCAATCAGGATTGGCTTGTCAAGAAAAGCAAAGCTTAAACAACTTCATCCCTATCTGAAATAAATGTTATAAGAATATAAAAGTTTTTTGATGTTCATATTTCAAAATATTTCCCACATCTTTACATAAACACTTGCTTCCAGCTTGGGAGTTTTGGACTTTCTTTATTGAAACTTTGGAGAGGTATTTGTTATGTGTGTAAATTATTACCTTTAAAAGTTATAAAGTATTTCATTGATTTTTTAAATCATAAAAGCAATATATATAATGAAGCCTTTTTATAATCTGATAAAATGTCTATTATTTTTCATGATGTATGTATATGATCCTTTTGTGAAGAAGACTTATGCCTTTTATTTTTGAAGAGACTGTGACTTATAAAAAGGTAATGAACCACTGTTCTAATCCACTACCTTCTGTTTTTCAGGTGAAAAAAAAATACACATGTAGAAAGAGGAAGGTAGGCTTTTCAAGGTCAAATAATTGGTGTTAGGATTGTGATAAAGGCTCCTTCCTCTCTAGCATTCATTCCCACCTTTTTCTGCATTGCTTTATAATCTTTATTCCTTTATCCAGAGTCTATAATTTGGCCCCAAAGCAGAATTATGACTGTGTAGCTCACACTTACTATTAATGTATTCCCCGAAGCAACAAATACGTTTAATACTCCCACTATTGTGTTAGGCTTAGTGACAGAACAGAATGAGGCATGTATAAGACCTTGTCTCATGGAGCTTATGTTCCATGTTGGCGATTGATAAACATAGAATATATATATTTAAAGGTAACTACCAATAGAATAAAATATGCTCTTAAAAACAATTGACAGAGAATAACAATTAAATGGGCTACTTAGCAAAAAGTAAGAAAAGAAAGAGGCAATAAGAAAGCATAGAAAACAGAAAGCATCTGATGACAGGAGAACAAGCAAATCTCAGAGTCACTAAAATCACCTAAATTTGGCCTTATTCATTAATTTCCATCCCTTACCATGTACTTTCCAACTTCCATATCTCATTCCCTCCCCTGCCCTGAACTTATCACTTTCGCATACTATAATTTATAGCTTGCCAGATAGAATACAAAGTCCTTGAAGGTAGAATTTTTTTCTTTCCCGTACTGATATATCTGAAGTATCTAGAATAGTACCTTCTCCATAGTAAATGCTCATAAGGTATTATTTGAGTGAACGAAGAAATAAATGTCTACTCTTGTCTTATAATAGCTATATTTAAATTTTTTAATAGCTTTATGACCTTGAGAAAATTCTCAGTTCCAAAAAGAATATTTTGTAAGATTATTGTGAAGATTAATTATGTATAAATACATATTATGTAATTATAAGAGCTTTGATATGTAATAACTACTCAATAATTAATAATGATTTAGAATATTTGACTTTTTCTTAAAATTTTTTCTGGATCCTACATTAGATTATTTTCAGGAGTATGCTATTCTTTTGAGATTTATTAAAATATTTCTTATACTTTTTTCCCCTGCACAGGTCCTATTTTCCTCCTCCTCATTTTTATTATTATAAGACCACTGTTGAATTTTTCTTATGCCTTTATACATGGTAAATCTTATCACAATCAAGATTTCTCTTCATAAGCCTTGGTCCTTTTCCTTGTTCTTTGTTGCTATGTGTGAATATTGAATTCTATTCTCAGATCTATATTTGCAAGGCAGGTTTATGTGATTCCAGTCTTATTTCTAGTCCCTAGAAGATTTTTATGGATACTTTCATCCTTTGTCGAATATATGGTATATTCATTTTCACCCACTCACTGCTAGGTTTTTCCTCCTCTGAACTGATTGAATACGTGGTAAATTTACACTCCTAGCACATATTGCACTGCTTACTGTCATTTTCAATTCCAATAGCCTAACACTGCTCTGCTCTATAGAACTGCTCTTACAGGGATGATACCTTCCCAAATGCAAGCTTACTGCTGCTAGTGTCACTACTCTAGCATCCCTTCATCCACTACCTTGAACCAAAAAACCGCAACATATGCACATAAACAGATACTACCTTTCCCTTCCTCCCTAGTTCTGTGAGCTCTTTTCTCTGGAATGAGAGCATTAGGAGGTAGGAAGTTGGTAACATTTAGCTCTTCTTATGTTTTTGTATCTTCATAGCTGTTTTGGCGAGGCTGCATGGTAGAATACATTTTAAATAACATCTATCTCCCCTCCACCATGTTCTTTTTTATCTTTCTTCTTAAAATGTAAAAGTTGAATGCTTTCAGATCAGAAGAAAAACAGTCAAAGGATAAAAAGGCATCCTAAAAAATACTTGCTCTTCATCAACCTTAGAATGAATCTCTGTGTTACTTCAGTTTAAAGTAACTAGCTTTCGGGTGCAAAACTATAAAAGCATGCGAAGAGAAGCAGAGCCTTATATTAAATCAACTTGAAAAAGTTATGTTGATAGTGAACATGCAGTCTTCTGAGTCAATATTACCTGGTAAATCTTATTTAGTTAAGTGAAATGGAAGACCTAATATACCCCCAAACTTATCTTTAGTTCCATCTAAATTGCCACAGATGTGTAGTAGAATGTTTACAGAATCAGCCATTATTTGGGGAAATTTTTCTAATAACATAGACATTACAGATTTACATACACATAAAATAGTTTGTGGCAGAGTTTATACTATTACAAAAATCTTTTAGACTAAAGAAAATTTGTTATAAAGATATTGGAAGGATCCTAAATTATATTTTCCTATTATTATTTGAAACTATCCTTGCTAGATATACCTATTTAATATATTTTTTAAAACCAGCCAAATGCTACATAACAGCATATTCAGAAGAAATAGACATTAAACTATTTGACCTATCTAGGCAAAGGGCAAAATAATAAATGCATAATGTAAAAGTCTCTGTAATTGCTTCCATAATTTTGTAAATTTTTTCTTTAAAGTCTGAGGACATCTCCTTTGAACTGGACACTCACAGTTGTTCACTCAGCATCTCTACTGTGATGTCTAATAGGCATCTCAAAACTAACATGGCCTGAACAGGCTCCTGATATTTCTTTCCAAACACCTCCTCTCACAGTAGTTCTCATTTCGCTGGATAGTAACTTCATTCTTTCAGTCACCCAGGGCAGAAATTTTGGAGTCATCTTTGGCACTTATTTTATTCTCAAATTCCTTAGCTGGCCCATAAGCAAACCCCATCACTTTTGGCTTGCCTGGATTATTATGATAGAGTCCCAAGTTGACTCCCTGCTTCAGTTTTTGCTTCCCTTCAGTTTAGTTAGAATAGTAACTAGAATAATTCCTTTTTCTTTTCCTTTTTTTTTTTTTTTTTTACAGTTTTTGGCCAGGACTGGGGGCTGGGTTTGAACCCACCACCTCTGGCATATGGGGCTGGCGCCCTACTCTGTTGAGCCACAGGCGCCACCCTAAATAATTCTTGAAAATATAAATCATAGCGTACTACCATTCAATTCAAAATCTTACAAAGAGTAAATGCCAAAATTCTTACTTTGATGTATATGATCTGGCCCTTTCACACCTCCCTAAACTCTTCTCTACTATTTTTGCCTTGCACAGTGGTCTTTATGTTTCATGGACATGTCAGGCAGGTCCTTGACTCAGGGCCTTGTACTTGCTTTCTCTTCCTAGCATCTTATTCCTAGGCTCTCTGTACAACTTGCCCTGTACCCCTTAATTCAAATGTCCCCCTCTCAGTGTGCCTTTCTTTCCTGTTAACATCCATAAGCTCATTCTCTGCTTTCTGTTTTTCCTTCTTTCCTTGACATGTTAAGTATTTTATTTATCTTTTATGTCTGAGCTCCCCACTGGGTTTTACTTTCTGCGAGGGCAAATATCTTGTGTATTTTGTTTATTGCTGTATCCTCAGTGCCTAGGCAGTGCTTTACATAAGTATTCAGTAAATGGGTGTTCAGTGAAAGCATGAAAAACCTGACCATGAATAGGCATGTCTTACGTGTACAATACCGAATAAACTTATTGAAGCTTATAGTTTTGTGCCCTCCTGGAATGTAAATATGTTTCCTCTTTGCTAATCTCCCTTGTATCTTCTCTTTGAACCAGAGAAGTGAAAACAAAGCTTCCTTTGTTAACATTATCTTCATTTACTATGTATGTTTCTTTAGATACTTAGTTGCCTAATGTCACAGTTTAAATCATTCTTATTTTTATGAAGAGAAAAATAAGGTAAAAAAAGTAAAATGCAGTATGTATAATTTTTTATTTTTATTTATTTATTTATTTTACTAAATTATAACTGTACATTGATGCATTTCTGGGGTTCAGTGTACTGATTTGATATACAGTGTGAGATGCTTGCATTGAACTGATTAACACGTCCATCACCTCGCTTACTTATTTGTTGTGGTAAGACAATTGTACTCTTTTCATAGTAGTTTTGAAATGTAATCACCTACACATTCATACATATAGTAAAACATAACTATAGTCCAGAAAGTAGAAGGGAAGAGGAGAGAGAGGGGAAGGGAGAGGGGAGGTGAGAGGAGGGGGAGGGTATTTGGGGAGACATCACCTAATGTACACAATGCAATGGTACATTTCAAAACTATTAATGAGTATAATTGTCTTATAATTTTAAAATAACTTTGAGAACCAAATTATAAAAATACTTCTCAATTTAATGCTTTATCTCTTACTCTATTTAAATTTTTGTAAACAAAACCAGAATAATAAATTTAAAATTTATATGGACTTCTTTTTGTGTTAGTAAGAAACATCTGAGTTCTCCAAATTTTCATTTTTTCCTCTTTACTTTTGTATTTCCCCTTTTACATTTTCTTTTCTTTTTTTTTTTGAGACAGTCTTACTTTGTCTTAATAGACTGCGGTGGCATCATAGCTCACAGCAATCTCAAACTCTTGGGCTCAAGTGATTCTCTTGCCTTAGCCTTTCAAGAAGCTGGAACTACAGGTGCCTGCCACAATGCTGGCCTATTTTTAGAGACGAGGTCTCATTCTGAGTCAGGCTGGTCTCAAGCCTGTGAGCTCAGGCCATCCACCCACCTCTGCCACCCAGAGTGCTAGGATTACAGGCATGAGCCACTGTGCCTGGCCCCATCTTTTATATTTTATTTGAGTGATTTTGTTTTTAAAAGTCAATACCCAGACATGATACAAAATACACAGGATTAAAAAAAAAGAAACAGAAAATATAAGTCCTTTCTTCATTCATACTCAATACCCAATTTCTCTTGATAGAGAAAATAATTGTTAAACAGGTTTTTGCCTCTATGTATTTTTATGAAACAATGTTTTATTAATAAGTACATAAGGTATTTCTAGTTATCTATTTTATGCCTATACTTTAAAATATGCATAATTGTTATTATATCTTGCTCTTACTTTTTCCTAAAACATGTATGTTTCTATAAATAAATTTGATTATTATGGTTCACTTATTAAATTCAATTCATTAATTTGTGCACTTCAATTAAGATTAAAAAGAAAAATCTTAGGATGTTTGGAGAATACTTAGAGATCTAAAAATAGACCGGCCATTTGATCCTATAATTCCTTTACTAGGTTTATACCCAGAAGACCAAAAAATCACAATATAACAAAGACATCTGTACCAGAATGTTAATTGCAGCCCAATTCATAATTACTAAGTCATGATAGAAGAAGCCCTAGTGCCCATCGACCCACAAATGGACTAGCAAATTGTGGTACATGTATACCATGGAATATTATGCAGCCTTAAAGATGGAGACTTTACCTCTTTCATGTTTACATGGATGGAGCTGGAACATATTCTTTTTAGCAAAGTATCTCAAGAATGGAAGAAAAAGTATCCCATATACTCAGCCCTACTAGGAAGCTAAATTATTGCTTTCACACGAAGGGTATAACCCAACTATAGCACAAGACTATGAGGAAAGGGCCAAGGAAGGGGAAGTGAGGGGGGAGGTTTTGGTGGAGAGAGGGTAATGGGTGGGGCCACACATACAGTGCATCTTAGAATGGGTACGGGAGAAACTTACTAAAGGCAGAATACAAATGTCTACATACAATAACTAAGAAAATGCCATGAAGGCTACGTTGAACAGTTTGATGAGAATATTTCAGACTGTATATGAAACCAGCACATTGTACCC
>CAUYPK010071452.1:0-14473 GCA_963574355.1 Loris lydekkerianus | reverse complement strand
GTGTATAAAAAAAAAAAAAAAAAAAAAAAAAAAAAAACAGCAAAAAGAAGGGAGAGAGGAGGAGAGAGAAAGGGAAAGGGGAAGAGAGGAAAGGGAGGAAGTAAGGGGGAAAGTGAGGAGAGAAGTTTCTCTAGATCCATAAATATTACAAAACTAATGATATTATTACAATTTAATGTTAACATCTACATGTGCTTTTTACAAGATGAAAGGGAAACCTTAGTGCCCATCAGATAGGTTTCTTAAAGAAGAATTCAATGAAAGTATATAAGATGAATGCTCTGGAGTAATTGGGTGAAATAAATATATGCAAAAGCACACTTCTCTAGAGTCCTAGAAAATATTCCAACACTTAAAAAGAAATTATTCTTTCTTTACTATGGAAGAATATTTGATTTTTATATCTCAAGATTTTATAAACTGCCATATTTTACTCTTAGGAAAGTGTAAGGGATTTTGTTATAATTTGATTCATTCATTAGAAAGTCAGCTGAAAGACAAAGGTTAATCTATGATTCCTCAATAATAGCAGAATTTATTTTTTCCTACTGTGCATTTAAATTTATTTTATTTTATTCTTATAATTTGATCATTAATTTCTTTGTTCGTTCTCTCTTAATTTGTCTTTAAACATTAGGATATTTCTGTAGGACATACAATCATAAATAAGAAGAAATTTTCCCTAAAATCAAAAGGTGCCTGTTAGAAAATCTTTATTTATCTGTTGCTGGTTTTGATATGTTCACTGTACAGTTATGAGCTGTAGCAGGGTCTACACATGGCACTGTTTGTTTCATCTCAAAGTTCCCGCCTTGATAGACCTGGAAAGCTCTTTTGATGCATTTGATTCTATTGTTATAGTAAACTGATAAAAGTATCTTTAAGTCAAAGACATCAGGCATATTATTTCTTTTATTCAAATGTTTTCTCATTATGATTTATAAATATTCCAAGAAATAAAAACATTGTTTTATCATATGTATGTGACCTCATATTTCTAAGTCACTCTGTGTTGTCTCCTGTATCAGGTGTTGTATTAAGTGTTTTGCAGTCAGTTCTATTCAATTCTTATAAGACCAAATTATATCAGGTATTACAGATATAATAACTCAAGAGAGGCATTTCAACTACCTGCATCTCCACAAAACCAGGAGTAGCAGAGGAGACAGAATTTAACCTGCCTTGATCTGACTTCAACAACTGTCATATCCTTTCAAACGAAGCAGTTAATGATAAAATGACACAATAACTGGAAAAGAAGAAAGATACTTACATAATCATTCCCATCTATTTAAATCAGATAACTTACCCAAACTGCTCAGGATGGCATCTAATACAATCATATGATCAAAATAGAAATGTGGTCATAACTTTTATTCAAACAGTTACAAAGGACTTTCCCTCTGCATTGGGGCCACTAGTTATCTGTGCTGAGCTGCGGCTGCTTCTCTCAATTGGAGCTTGAGGAATAAATCTGCATTTTTGTTTCAACGAAACTTAGAAACAAAATGGAAGAAAAGGACATGCAGTATAATACTGCGGTTGATAGAAGTCCCAGTGTGCTGGTGATTCAGTTTAAACCTCCGTTATACAGAAAGTGGGAGGAGTTTGTTACAGACTTCATGGAGCTACATGAACCCAGAAGGTTGCAGCCCTGGGATGTGGTGATACTTCTCTCATAAGGCAACTGCTTGTTGAATTGTATTGAATTGCTTGTTGAAGTAGACATCGATGGGGACAAATTACTATGGAAAGGGGAAAAGTTGCCTCCTGTCCCAGGGCATTTTTTGCAACCCCAGGAACTGGATTTGACTATTACCTTGTATGTGGTTCTCTTGTGGAGAGAGACTCTCGTTTGCTTGGATTCGACTTGATGATGTTTATTGAATTAATAGAACATTTGGATTCAGACGATCTGGCCACATTTCCTGAAGTGGTATTTGGGTACCCATCTCCATCCATGGTCGTCATCAGCACACCAAACTCTGAATTCCATCCCTTGTTTCCAGTGGTGACCTTAAGAGATTCAGATCATAAGTTGGAGTGGACTAGAATTTCAGAACTGGGCTTTACGTGCAGCAAATCTCTGTTCACTGGCATGGGAGCACCACCAGCTGGCACTGAGAGTGTTGGATTCTGTACGCAGATAGGCGTCTTCCAGAAAAATGGCAGAAAGGCAGCTGAATTGTGAGTTTCAGAGCAGCATGCTTATAAAGTTGTTTTTACGGCCTCATACTCAAGTTTACAGCAAGAAAGTTTTCTCACACTTGTCTTGGTCAGTGAAGTGTGCTGACAACTGGAAAGCTTGAGACTGACATATCTGCAGAGGCTGAAAGAACAGAGAACAGGGAACTGGGTAATGAGCCAACAGATACTGGCTCAGAGACCCCCATACTATGCTTTGGACCAGCCTTCTCAGAGGTAGAAAGAGACAGGATAAATAAGTCTCCTAAACCCTTCTGTGTTGAAGACAAGTTCTCTGAGTCCCTGAAAAGACTCATCACTTATCCCAAGTTGAACCCCTTATTCATTAGCGAAGAAAGAATGAGATCAGTCATCACCCACCTGCTGATCTGGGGCAGTGATGGCTCTGAGTGGTGGTTGACCTGTATGATTATTTTGATCATCCGTTTGATTTTTAAGCCATCCTTATTTTCTGAAATTCAGGATCTGTGATAGTTGGGCTCACTTAGAATTTCATCTAAACTTTTCACATAGTCATAACTCATGAAATGTTTTTAAGTTTGAACACCAATGTCTACATTTTAAGCTGGTGGACAAATCTGCGTGGCATATAGCCAGACTGCTGTAAACCCTGAGAAAGATATTAGGGTTGAACAGTGGTGTGTTTTCTTTTGAAACTGGACATTTTCTTTTATGTTTTCTTAAGAATAAAGTAATTGGCTATGGTAAAATTTAAAAAAAAAAGTTACAAAAACTGTTCTGTCATGAAAAACTAACTGCTATACCTATAAGACATTCACAATCTGTTATTTAACAAAATCAAGGTTTAATTCTTGTACCTGTCATAGTCCAACAGTGATCAGATCAGTCAGGTTGAGGTGAAGGGGAGGCTTTCCATGCGGTGACTCAGGAATTTAGGCTGCATTCATAGAGTGGGGCTGAAATCTTGAGAACCTCCTATGGGGAGATTCCATCTTTGCCTAAGTAGCTATAGAATCCCAGAGAATCTCATTGGCTATTGTGGAGATCAGGCCTGGAAGTAGCAAATATCCACACAATGATATTGGCTAGAATTCAGTCATATGGCCTGACCCTAACTGAGCAAAGCTGGGAAACCATCTTCTGATGAGAACACATAGCTTTGTGTCCTGGCCAACAAAACATATCATTGTCAAAATGAGTGGGGCTGGGGTTTTGGCAGTGAAGTGGAAATCTTGGTAAAGAGGGATAATACTAGAGGTCAAAAGAAAATTTCTCCTTTTGAGAACAACAGTTTTTAGATCCAAGATTACAAAATGTGCTATCAAAGACTGTGTTTTTATTTTAGCAATAGAAATATGTCTTACTGGTCTGTCCTCCCCTTTGCAATGCCAGGGTAAGTTAACTCTGAGTGATTTTGTAGCAAATTTTAATAACACAGGAGTGTTTCATAAATTTCCCAATTATGACATCATTTTAAGTCACTATATAAATCACACTTTATTACATATGAAGATTATGAAATTAGAGCTCATTTTTACAAATAAAAAACTAATTTTCTTAAAATTGTAAATTGTGTCATTCTTAAAAGGAAGAAAAAGGCTAATGATACTATCTCATGACCAAATACATATAAGTAGCAGCTGAAAAATTGTCTTCCTTCAACTTTGCCAACATATATGATTCCTAAGATATATTACCACACCCTATTTACTGTCCTTGGCCTGGCTTCAGCTGAAGCTTGCCAACTGCTTCTGAAACAGCCAGAAACTTGTGGCAACTTTATTATAAATGGTTTGCTTTTTGTTCATGAAATATTTTACTTTCTTTTTTTTTTTTTTTTTCCATACCAGACTTTGGAAAGAACATTGTTCCAAGATAGTGGTGGTCTGTACTGAACTACTAAGCTATCTTAGCAAAGAACTTCTAGAAGGGAATTTATGATTTTAGTACTATTGGCATTTTTAATTCAAATTGCAAACTTCATCATCCATGCATTTGTTCTTTACTCTGGAATGTTTTCAGCTTCTCTTCTATGTGACAGGTACAGGAATATAACTTGAATGGATCCTGATTCTGAATTCATATTCTTTAGAAGAGAAAGAAGTAATAAAGTAAAATCTGGTCTGTGGAAAGTGTTATAAAGAAGAACACAAATGGAGTTTCTGAGTCTTAATGCAAAAATGGGGTCTTTAAAATAGAGAAAAATGTGAGGAAGCGCCTTCAACATAGATGGTGGGGGCAGAGGGTGGGAAGCCCTGTGTGGGGATTTAAGGGGAGATTCACAGGATGAGAAAGAGCCAGTCACATGAAAAGACAAGAAAGAAGAAAATATGAAGACTCTGGGATGGGAGAGTTTCTTGTGTGACGGGTGCTGTGAGCCAGTGGCTGAGGACGTGGGTGATTGGGAAGGAATGCAAGGCCCTCTTAGTCATCGGAAGCAGTTGAAAGTTGTTAGGTTGAGACATGTCTTACTTCTGTGATCTGACTTTAGGATGAGTTTGCAAACTTACTTGTCCAATTTCATACTATGACCGCTCTGATGACCATTCCACAAAGTTCCAAAAGTGCTTCGAAGGGTGGAGTAGGTGCTGGTGTTGGCACATAGCTTCCCCAGGGGAGGACCTTGAAGGTAACCACAGTGAGGTATGTAGCACTTTTTCTAGGATTAGTTTGCAACTTAATTGTCTGACCTCGCATATGTGCATAAGAAAAGAGTGCCTACAATCTAACTGTGAGAAACTTCAATATTTAAAAGTAGAGGAGGAATCTCGTGGTTTGACATATATCCAAATGGGAAATGGCAGTGTTTGGAGGGGTGGGGAAGCATTAAAATTAGTTAAATTTTCTGTTTGCTAGGCACCATATTCATATGGATGCTTAAGAAAATAGAGGTGTGATCGTGTGTACTTACTAGATATTTGGGTCAGGTACTTCAATGCAAAAGTCATATATAAAATGCTGTTTTAATGTTTGTAACAGCCTTGCAACCCAATGTGTCTTATAATATCCCTGAGTATTGAGATTTCCATAAAATCATTACCATTTCTATTTATTTTGTCTAGATGTGAGGCAGACAGCATGTCACGTTACATGTATTGCTAAGATTCCTGCAACCTAATGTGTTCAGATTTGTGAATTTTGATCTGAAGTTCATGAATACCTTGAGGTTAGTTTGTTTTGTCTTGTTCAAACCCTGGATATTATGTTTTTGCATAATTCTTTAACATATTTCTTGAGAGGGAAGAAATGTTTAGATTTCTAGCCCAGATATACAATTGTCAGAGGGAAAAGAAGTTAAATGTAACAGAGAAACAAAGGTAACACATCTGGAAAAGTGTTAGAAAAGCCTTTAGTCTAGACAACTGCATTCAGAGTATTTTATTTTTAATATAAGCTCTAAAAAAAGAAAGATTACCTTTTGGGAAAACTAATGACTATGGTAGGATTATAAAATAATTGCTAATTGCTCCATGGTTTTAGAAATCATACATTAGTTTCTTCAGTAATACAATAGTAATATCAGGGATAAACATATAGATCTTGGGTTTTGATGATTTTTTTTCTTCCTTGCCATTTCCATAACAACCTGATTATTCACACCTGCCAATATGATGGGCGAGAATGTCAATTTGCCCTTGAATGCCAAATACTATTTTCATACCCTTGAGTTTTTCCGCTAATTCAATCCATTTTGCATGCTTCTGACATGCCTTTTAGGAGACCAATTTGCTTATATTCCTTTCTTAAAACCTATTTAGTAGAATCCCCATTTATTAGCTTGGCATTCAGAGCCATTTCTGGTCTTGCCATGTCTCACTTAAAATCTATTTTTCCCATTGCTCACCTTTCCTAACACTGTCTCCATGTTATGGTATGACTCGTGGTTCTTCATGTCACGTTAATTCCTATCTTAATATATTCCTTGTGTATGTCTACCTCAAACACTAGTCACCCCATTATGTCATCTACTTGGTGACATGTGTTTCCTTCTTTGATACAAGCAAAATGCAAGACGGAGCCTTGTGTGTGTGTGTCTCTTTGCCTCCTACACATTACCTAGATGAGTGCTGTATCATGGACAGCAGGCTGTCAATAAATGTTTCTTGGCTAATTAGATAATTTGCATGCAGAATGCTTTTGATGAGAAGGGTGAGTGTAATTATCAGAGAGGTTAATGGTATGACACTTAAGCCTCGGTGTATCTACCTTCAGAGCTCATGTCTCTCATCCTACACCACACTGACTTTCAGAGTTGAGTATGTCTTAGTCCGTTCTCTGCTATTCCTACAGAGAACAATACCACAGACTGGGAGATTTATAAAGAAAAGAGATGCATTTGGCTCATGGTTCTGGAGGCTGGGAAGTCCAAGGCTGTGGTGGCTGCATCTGTTTAGTCATGGTGAGGGTCACCCCATGGTGGAAGGCCAGAAGATGGAAGAAAGTGCTCCAAAGAGAGAGAAAATGGGGGTCAAACTCTATCAGAAGCCCACTATTGAGCCAACTGGACCCACTCTGGCAATAATGGTATATTCGTGTATGTTCGTGAGGCACAGCCCTCATGACCTAAGGGTTTCTTGAAGATTCCTCTTCTTCATGCCCTCAGTGGCAACTGGATTTCAACATGAGTTTTAGAGCCAGAGCAATGTCAGCAGCATCTTCTCAGGTTACATATTTGTTCCTCAGACACTTCTATGAGTAGAAATTTTCTAGTCAATCTCTGCTGTCTTACAAACAGAAAAAGCTCCTAATATGTGCACTATGCATAAAGAGGATTATTATTACTGGAGGATTTAAGAGGACTGGCAACATAATTAGATGACAGACTTTGAGGAGAGGCTGTCTCTTCCTTCCTTCATTTTTCTAAAATACTTTTTTTTTAAAAAAATTAAGATGGAGCTCCCAAGGGTGAAGGGAAAAAGAAGTACACATAACCAAGAGGTGGAAATGGTAGTGGGGTGATGATACCCAGATTCCCCTCTTATGACTTCTGTCTATGACTTTTCCATTCTTTTTGATGTTTCTGAATCTGGTTTACATGTTCGTAGAGTCATAAATAATGATGATAGTCTGGAAAGGTTGGTGTCTACGAGGATGGAGAAAAGAAATAAATTACGTATTATTCTATGTTAAAAGGCAAGGGGGAATTAAATGTTGAATAAACTCAATTCCAAGCATAGCACACAAAGTGGCTGGATAAAGATGGCTATCAACCTCTAGACCTTCAATTCCAGGAGGGAGCTGGGTCTTCGTCCATCCTGAGGGTGTTTCTGGAGTGTTTTAGTAAGAACTTCTTTTAATTGTCATTCAGGTAAGTTTAAGGCAGAAAAGTGTTTGTCTCATACCTGTCTACTCTTCTGGAAACTTCACCCAAGTTCCTGTCCCAAGAGCAAGGCCATTTGTCAAACAATGCCAGGGAGAACTGGACACACCCTTGCTTGTGCCAGTCCCATACAGTCACAGTCTGCACTGCCATTTGTACAGTCCTATGGAAGGTCTTGCAGAAAAGCATTTATTTCAACTTTATTTACTTTTATTTTGTAAATATCCTTTCTTTTGCTCATTTTTAAGGTGGAGATATTTAAAATTTAGATTTTCCTTTTCCATGACAAAATGCAAGACATGTATAAATCATTCACAGTTTATGAACTTGACAAATATAGACCCTTTGGGGAAATGCTTGGTCTTTTGTTTTCAAATATGGTTAAGAAAACAACCATCTGGATGTCTTATGTTGGAGGTCTTTAAGGGCAGCAGGGTAGCCTTCTCTGTCCCAGAACAGGATAAAGACTTTGAGAAAATTCAATACTACACCCCAAGAAGTGAATGATTTTGGTGAATGTTATTATTTCTATTGGGAAGCTAAAAGCAGGCAGGATGGAGCCTACCCACTTTCCCTGGAATCTAAAAATCACACCTGAAAGTTGTTTGCAAAGGGCTGGAATTGAGGGAAGGGTTGATTTGCTGTGCTCTGCATTCTTACCGAATGGCCCAAGGAAGCAATGATACAGTCAAAGTCTGTGCAGGTGGCTATAACAAAATACCATAGACTGGGGTAGCTTACAAGCAACAGAAGTTTATTGCTCACAGTTCTAGAGGCTGGCAAGTCCAAGACCAAGGTGCGGGCAGATTCACTGCTTGGTGAGAGCCTGTTTGCTATGTCCTCACATGGTATTAGGGTCAAGGCACCTCTCTGAGGCCTCCTCCATAAGAACACTAACCCACCGTTTATGGGCTCTCCACACTCATGGCCTGATCACCTACCAGCAACCCCACCTCCTAACACCATCACACTGGTGATTAGGTTTCAATATAAGAATTTGGAGTGACACAAACATTCAGCATAGCAGTGGTGAGAAAATCCTGAGAGAATAACTGTCTGATATGAAAAACATATCTTATTGATAAACATGAAATTGATGCCAGGATTCAAGAGGTATTAGATGTGAAAGATTATAAAGATTACAGAAAACACAGTGAGAATGCTTTTAAAAAAAAGGAAAAAGGAAGACTATCCTGGTATTTGAGTAACAACAAGAATATTAAATCAGCCGATTGACATTCCCACCCTAGTGTGGGAGAAGATAGACAATCAGGCCAGTGCTGGGGTATCTCAAACATCCCCACTCCCCTGGACTCCAAGACCAGATAATTATATTCCTTCTTTTCTTTTAAATTTGTCTGTCATACAAAGCCATGTAACCTTTCCTGTCAGTGCAACCAGCAAAGTTGTCTGGGCAGGAAGTGAGCAGACATTACAGGCCTTCTCCAAACCAGGGAAATTATACATTACAGCTATTCATACCAAATTTTTTGGGGATGCCAAGCTATGCGGCTTGGCTGTCAGAGCGATGAAGTGAAAATAACATTATGAGCCAAATGCCTAGACTTTCAAGAAATGTCATGGACAGGAAGGAAAAAAAGAAGTAAAAGGTTTTCCTTATTATTTTTTTTAATGTTTAAATATATGAATTTTGTTATCAGTACACTGGAAATGGAATCAGTGACCTGTCAGATCAAATGCTTATGTTCCAAGAAATACCTTGAACTTTAAATAAACCCTACCTTCTCTTTTTGTGGATTCATTTACTTGCAGTTGTGTGACATTGTTTTGGGAACATACGCCCAGCCGGAAAACACACACAAGGGCCGGGCACTGCCTAATTTTCTGACTATTCAGACTTCACTGAATAGACAACATCGTTTTCAAAAGAAACATGAACTTCTCTTTCTTATTCACTTTAGGGACAAAAAGACTGAATTGAGGTAGGATTGGGAATTTCCAACAGTGACCACAAAATAATATTTAAAAATCTTGTTGGCTTTTGTTTTTGCTGCTGTTCTGATTGTTGTTTCTTCCTTTTCTGTGGCAGGCTTGCGAATTTTTAAGGAATCTGCCTCCTTATTCTGTCACTTACTAGTGGCAAGGCTGCATGAGGCAGCTATGCAGCTACAGGGAATCCATGTGGCCTCTCTGGGCCTTCGATTTTTCTCTGCATTCTGAAAGAGCTGGATTAAATAATCTCCTGCTCCAGTGGCTGTTTTATTTTCTAGATCTGTGTGGGTTTATGATCTGGATGTCCCCTTGGACAAGGGGGGAATCTCTTACCATAGCCCCAAATCCTAGAGAATCAGCTAGTCAAATGGCATCACCCCCAAAGACAATTCACATCCATCCGTGAACAAGGCAGTGATTCTAACCTATGCTCTGAGAACCTAGGACCTCTTTTCCCCTCTTGCATGAGATAGCTTTTGTTGTTTTTTTTTTAAGTTTTCAGTTTACTATTCTATAGACTTATACTGCATTTTTGGTCTATTAGAAAACAAAGCAATTTTCTTTATAGACTGGATTAGAAAGCAAAATTAAAAAAAAAAAAAAATTAGGCTCGGCACCTGTGGCTCAAGCAGCTAAGGAGCCAGCCACATACACCTGAGCTGGCGGGTTCGAATCCAGCCCTGGCCCGCCAAACAACAATGATGGCTGCAACCAAAAAATAGCAGGGCATTGTGGCAGCCGCCTGTAGTCCCAGCTACTTGGGAGGCGGAGGCAGGACAATCGCTTGAGTCCAGGAGTTAGAGGTTGCTGTGAGCTGTGATGTCACAGCACTCTACCCAGGGCAACAGCTTGAGGCTCTGTCTCAAAAAAAAAAAAAAAAAAAAAAAAAAAAAATTAAATTTATGCAATGATCTCCCCATCTTAGAATCTTGGGGAAAATATTCAGACTAGATGTTGAGTACATGTCAAATGGGCTAAGATGCAATTACTGAAAGATTACTGCCCCCTTTGTATATTGTCTCCATGTTTATTAAAAGCTTTTAACATCACCTTTAATAAATACTATTTTTTTTTTTTTTTTTGAAACAGAGTCTCTTCTATTGCTCTGGATACAGTGCCATGGTGTCATAGTTAACAGCAATCTCAAATTCCTGGGCTCAAATGATCCTCCTGCCTCCACCTCCTGAGTAGATTGGGACTAGAGGCCCCACCCCCTACTCCTCCACCCCCTGCCACCATGCCCAGCTAGTTTTTAAAATTTTAGTAGAGACAGGGTCTCAATCTTGCTCAGGCTGGTCTCGAACTCCTGAGTTCAAGCAATCCACCCCACCTCAGCCTCCCAGAGTGCTGGGATTACAAGTGTGACCCACAACCCCCAGCAATAAATACTGTTTTTAATTGTCTTATGGTAATAACACGCTTTTAAAAATGGTTAACAAAATATCTATTATTTATAAATAACCTGTTTAGTGAAATAGCTTTTTTTATTAGTAAAACTAAATATTACTCATGCTAGTTTAAGCACAGTGAATTAGAAGAAGACTTATGGGATATTCGTAACAACAGAAATTTATGCTCTGACAGTTCAAGAGGCCCTGAAGTCTGAAATCCAGGTATCAGCAAGGTCATGCTCCCTCTGAAGAAGCTAGGTCAGTGTTTTATAACCCTCTTTGAACTCACAGCATACTTGAACCTATGGTTAAACTTCCATGGCACACTTAAATAATGTTGATCCAAAAGAAAGAGTAAAAAAAAAAATAAATACTTATTGCGCTTTGAACTTCTTTCAAAAATAATTTAATTAATTATCTTTAAAAATTGTAGTGTCACAGCTAAAATCCTCTCATGGCACACCAGTTGAACATCACTGCTCTAGGAGACAATCCTTGGTTAACTCACTCCTGGCTTCTTGTGTCACCCTCCCAATCCCTGGCGTTCCCTGGCCTGCCTCAGCATCCCTCCAGTCTCTGCCTGGTCTTCTCCTCTGTGTCTGCCTTTTCCTTTTGAGCCTCCTGTTAGCTCATCTGTCACTGGATTTAGTACCCACCCTTATCTTGGCAGATATCACCTCAAGGTCTTTACCTGAATTACATCCGAAAGATAATTCAAAATATTGTCATATTCTGAGGTTCCAGGTGGACATATGTTTTGGACAAGGGTCACCATTTAACACACTATACATGAAGGCCATGGAACTCAAGTTAAGAAATAGCTGGCCCTCAGAAGCAACTGGAAGTAGACATCCGGAAGGCCCTTGGAACCAAGTTCATGTTCTCTATCCTCTTTTTTTCTTCTCCTACGGTGCCCAAATCCTCCCTCTGCCTCTCTTTGTAAGTTAGCTTCATTCTTTTCTCTCCACATCCTGGTCCTCATGGCAGGAAATGCCCCTGGAGATGTTAGCCTTACATACATTTAGCTCAAGAGCACATAGAGAGGGGCTAACCTTTCAGTCTCAGTTCTAAAATCCCAAGAAAAACTATCTCATGGACCCATTTAGGTCGAGCCTCTAATCCTAGCCCCACCTTAGCTATAGGTGGGAAGAGTGGTTGGGTGAGGAGGTTCTGGAAGGGAAATTCATTCTTGGTGTGATAAAGTGTTTTAGATAAAGTCACAATAGCATGAAAGTGAATAATGAACAAGTTTTTTATGCTCTTTCCAATGTAGTTGATTGAGACACTATTTAAATTGTTACAACTATCCTCATAGTCATCTAAAATGGGTGCTGAGTTTATACTTCCCAGTCACCCAGGATCTAACCTAATCTAACCATCAATTTTGGTCCTACAGTATCATTATCAGGGATCATGGGAACAAGACAGATGCATGATCTACAAACACATGAAAAAAACCTCATCATCCTTATCATCAGAGAAATGCAAATCAAAACTACTTTGAGATATCACCTAACCCCAGTAAGAGTAGCCCACATAACAAAATCCCAAAACCAGAGATGTTGGCATGGATGTGGAGAAAAGGGCACGCTTCTTCACTGCTGTTGGAAATGCACACTAATACGTTCCTTCTGGAAGGACGTTTGGAGAATACTTAGAGACCTAAAAATAGACCTGCCATTCGATCCTTTAATTTCTTTACTCAGTTTACACCCAGAAGACCAAAAATCACATTATAACAAAGATATTTATACCAGAATGTTTATTGCAGCCCAATTCATAATTGCTAAGTCATGGAAGAAGCCCAAGCGCCTATCAACCCACGAATCAACTAGTAAATTGTGGTACATGTATACCATGGAATATTATGCAGCCTTAAATAAAGATGGAGACTTTACGTCTTTCATGTTTACATGGATGGAGCTGGAACATATTCTTGTTAGCAAAGTATCTCAGGAATGGAAGAAAAAGTATCCAATGTACTCAGCCCCACTAGGAAGCTAAACTATAGCTTTCACATGAAGGCTATAACCCAACTATAGCACAAGACTATGGGGAAAGGGCCAAGGAAGGGGAAGGGAGGGGAGAGGTTTTGGTGAAGGGAGGGTAATGGGTGGGGCCACACCTATGGTGCATCTTAGAATGGGTATAAGTGAAACTTACTAAAGGCAGAATACAAATGTCTACATACAATAGCTAAGAAAATGCCATGAAGACTACGTTGAACAATTTGATGAGAATATTTCAGATTGTATATGAAACCAGCACATTGTACCCCTTGATGGAACAAATGTACACAGCTATGACTTAACAATAATAAAAAAAAAGATATTGGGCTTCCTTTTTTTTTTTTTTTTTTGTTAAATCATTGCTGTGTACCTCAATACAAACCTGGGGCACCATACACTGGTTTTACAGACCATTTGACATATTTTTATGACACTGGTTAACATAGCCTTCCTGGCATTCTCTTATTGTGTTAAGACATCTATACTCTATATTTACCAAGTTTCACATGTACCCTTGTAAGATACACCATAGGTGCAATCCCACCAATCACCCTCCCTCTGCCCATCATTCCCCCTCCCTCCCTTCCCTCTCCCCCTTCCCCATATTCTTAGGTTATAACTGGGTTATAGCTTTCATATGAAAACCATAAATTAGTTTCATAGTAGGGCTGAGTACGTTGGATACTTTTTCTTCCATTCTTGAGATATTTTACTAAGAAGAATATGTTTCAGCTCCATCTATGTAAACATGAAAGGGGTAAAGTCTTCATCTTTCTTTAAGGACACATAATATTCCATAGTGTACACATACCACAATTTATTAATCTATTTGTGGATCAGTGGGTATGTAGGCTTTTTTCATGACTTAGCAATTATGAATTGGGCTGCAATAAACATTCCGGTATAAATATCTTTGTTATAATGTGATATTTGGTCTTTTGGGTATATACCTAGTAGAGGAATTATAGGATTGAATGGCAGGTCTACTTTTAGATCTCTAAGTGTTCTCCAAACATGTTTCCAAAAGGATTGTATTAATTTGCATTCCCACCAACAGTGTAGCAGTGTTCCCTTTTCTCCACATCCACACCAACATCTCTGGTCTTGGGATTTTGTTATGTGGGCTAATCTTACTGGAGTTAGATGATATCTCAAAGTAGTTTTGATTTGTCTTTCTCTGATGATTAAGGATGGTAAGCATTTTTTCATATGTCTGTAGGCTGTGCACCTGTCTTCTTCAGAAAAGTTTCTCTTCAAGTCCCTTGCCCAGCCTGTGATGGGATCACTTGTTCTTTTCTTACTTACACATTTGAGTTCTCTGTGGATTCTGGTTATTAAACCTTTGTCAGAGACATAACCTCCAAATATCTTCTCCCACTCTGAGGGCTGTCTGCTTGCTTTACTTACTGTGTTCTTGGCTGTGCAGAAGCTTTTTAGTTTGATAAGGTCCCAGTAGTGTATTTTTGAAGCTGCTTCAATTGCTCATGGGGTCCTTCTCATAAAATATTTGCCCAGACCGATTTATTCAAGAGTATTCCCTGCACTTTCTTCTAGTATTTTTATAGTTTCATGTCTTAAGTTTAAATCTTTTATCCAGTGAGAGTCTATCTTAGTTAATGGCGAAAGGTGTGGGT
>CAUYPK010071449.1:0-14013 GCA_963574355.1 Loris lydekkerianus | reverse complement strand
GGTCTATAATTTTCTTTTCTTGTTGGGTCTTTTCCTGGTTTGGGGATCAGGGTGATGTTTGCTTCATAGAACGTGTTGGGTAGTCTTCCTTCTTTTTCTACTTTATGGAACAGGTTGAGTAATATAGGTACTAATTCCTCTATAAAGGTTGGGTAGAATTCTGACGTGAAACCATCTGGTCCCGGGCTTTTCTGTTTAGGGAGGTTTTGTAAGGTTGATGCTATTTCAGAACTTGATATGGGCCTGTTCAACATTTCCACTTGATTCTGGCTAAGTCTTGAAAGGTGACCTGCTTCCAAGTATTGGTCAATTTCCTACAGATTTTCATATTTCTGAGAATAAATTTTTTTGTAATATTCATTAAGGATTTTTTGAATTTCTGAGGAGTCTGTTGTTATTTCATCTTTGTCATTTCTGATTGATGAGATTATAGATTTTACTCCTTTTTTTCTGGTTAGGTTAGTGAAAGGTTTGTCTATTTTATTGACCTTTTCAAAAAACCAGCTTTTTGATTTATTGATCTGTTTGTATAATCTTTTGTTTTCAATTTCATTTAATTCTGCTCTAATTTTGGTTATTTCTTTTCTTCTACTGGGTTTGGGGTTGGAATGTTCTTCCTTTTCCAGTTGCTTGAGATGTCCCATTAAGTTGTTAACTTCCTCTTTTTCCATTCTATTAAGGAAGGCTTGCAGTGCTATAAATTTCCCTCTTAGGACTGCCTTTGCAGTATTTCAGAGATTCTGATAATTCGTGTCTTCATTGTCGTTTTGTTCCAAAAATTTGGCAGTTTCCTTCTTCATCTCATCTCTGACCCAGCTATCATTTAGCATAAGGTTATTTAACTTCCATCTTTTTGTATGAGTATACAGATTCCTCTTGTTACTGAGTTCAACTTTTAGTCCAGGGTAGTCCGAGAAGATGCAAGAAATAGTTTCCATTCCTTTAATTTTACTGAGGTTAGACTTGTGACCTAAGATGTGATCAATTTTGGAGTAAGTACCCTGGGCTGATGAGAAGTATGTGTATTTGGTTTTATTGGGATGAAATGTTCTGTAGATGTCTGCTAAATTCAAATGTTGGATGGTTAGGTTTAAATCTAAAATTTCTTTGCTCAGCTTCTTAGTGGAGGATCTATTCAACACTGCTAAAGGAGTGTTGAAATGTCTGACTATTATGGAGCTGGAGGAAATCAAGTTGTTCATGTCTGTTAGAGTTTCTCTTATAAATGGAGGTGCATTGTGTTTGGGTGCATAGATATTAATATTTGAAATCTCATCATATTGAGTCTTACACTTAATAAATATGAAGTGACCATTCTTAACCTTCCTTACTTTTGTTGGTTTAAAGCCCATTGTGTCTTCAAGTAGAATTGCAACACCTGCTTTTTTCTGATTGCCATTTGCCTGAAATATGGATGATTATCCTTTCACCCTGAGTCAATATTAGTCTTTTAAGGTAAGATGTGACTCTTGTATGCAGAAAATATCTGGCCTGAGTTTTTATATCCAGTCAGCTAACCTATGCCTCTTTAGAGGTCAGTTTAAGCCATTCACATTGATGGAGAATATTGATAAGTCTGGTAAAATTTTGGGTATCGAGTTTTTCGAAAGTCCAGTGGACATTTTTAATCCCTTTGCCACTGTGGAAGTTGGGGTTTGATCAAAAGTTTCTGAGTGACTTTACTTTTGTGGCAAAGGATTAGGCTGGTCATTATGGAGGATAGTTCTGAGAATATCCTGAAGAGCTAGTTTGGTTATGGCAAATTTCTTCAATATGTGAATGTCATTAAAGTATTTAATTTCTCGTTCATAAATGAAACTCAGTTTAGCTGGATACAGGATCCGGGGTTGAAAGTTATTTTGCTTTAGGAGACTAGAAGTCAATGACCACCCTCTTCTGGCTTGAAAAGTTTCAGTAGAGAGATCTGCAGTCATTCTAATATTCTTCCCTTTGTAGGTAATGGATTTTTTATGTCTGGGTTCTTTCAGAATTTTCTCCTTCATATTAACTTTAGTGAAGTTAATTATAATATGCCTGGGGTTGTCTTATTGGGATTGAGTCATGCTGGGGTTCTGAAAATGCTATCTAAATTTCAAAATCTCTTGGCATGTCTGGAAAATTCTCTTTCATAATTTCATGGAGAAGGGCCTCTGTGCCTTGCGAGGCTACTTCATCACTTTCAGGGATTCCAAAGAGGCGGATATTAGCCTTCTTTGAATTATCCCAAAGCTCTCTGATTGAATGATCCATTTTTGCTCTCCATTTCTCTTCTTCTTTGAGAGTTGGAGAGCATTCGAGGGCTTTGTCTTCAATGTCAGAAATCCTTTCTTCTGCTTGCTCCACTCTGTTACTGAGGGATTCTACTGTATTTTTCAGATCTTTGAGGGCTGCAAATGCTTGCTTCAGTGTGTAAAAATCTTTGGTGGTTTTGTCTTTAAATTCGTTAAATTCTTGAGACAGCTCTTGAATTTCTCCTCGAATTTCTAATTCCAACTTTAAATTGCTCCTTGAATTTCTAATTCCCAATTTTCCTTCATTCTATTAATCTTGTTTGCAATCCAAATTCTGAATTCGATTTCTGACATCTCGGCCAGCTGTTTATGAATGAGATCTTTAGTTACATCTGCCATATCTTTCCTTTGGGGTGTTGATCTATTCTGGTTATTCATGTTACCACAGTTTTTCCACTGATTCCACACTATGATTGTTTTGCACTGTTTGATTTTTCCCCTGGAGCTTTGTCAAGGATCCTTACAGTGCTATGGCCTGAGAAACTGGGGACCTGTTTGGTGTGGTGGCGCTAAGTGGTTCTGTCTTGTTTTCAGCTGTTCTCTTTTCGACCCTAGTGAAATATTTACTCTGGGTTGAAGTCTGAGCTGTGGAGAAATACCAGCAATTAAGTCACCCCTCTCCCCCCACAGGCAACAATTGGAAAAGAAAAATCAAACCTTCCTACAGCCACACACCCAGTGCACCACCTGAATAGTCCTTGGGCGATTGGCTGAGTTCAAAAGGTCCAAATGAATTGTCTCAGTCAGCACCTTTCTCAGGTGGGAGAGTTTAAAAGGTCTCTTGCTATTGGATCGCAGGGGTCTGGTGACAACTCAGATATGGCTTGCTCTGGTACTCCGTGGAGTCAGGAGAACCCACCCAGGAAATAGATTAGTCTAGGAAGGTTGATGCCTCCTTCCCCTCCTTGCACCTCTGTCACTCCCAGTCACTGATAGCCCTGTAGGGCTGTGACCCATTTGCCTGTAGTGAACAGATACTCCAGGGGTTTTCACCTGCCTGAATCACAAGGAAATCTACTTCTGCTCAGCCAGACCACTGCGCTCTGCCTCTATCCAGTAGGGGGAGGTGAGGACTGACAACCTTGGGCTCTTGATGGAGGCTGGGGGTAGTTCACTCAGTTCCAGACCCGCCCCTGATTGATGTTACTGACAGAATAGAACAGAACAGAACAGAACAACTTTGCGGGAATTTGTTTCTGTCCCTGCTAAATTCCCTAGGGGAAGAGAAGCTGTTTTTAGTTCCCAGAGCCTGTGCCTCAGGCCCTGTCTTCGCTCCTGCAGCTTTGTATTCAGTTAGCTGTCAGTTCTAGCCTCTTGCCTTCCTTTGTCTATAGGCTGATGATCCCCTGAGGACCGGGTGTGTCTTAGGCTCAGTAAAGTGATCCTCTGGGTCAGCCCTGCCCTGGGATCTTACTGGTTCTGCGCGTGTGTTTCTAGTCCACACACTACACCCAGGCCGGTAGCGCCTCAGGCAAACCCTTTACTCACAGGGCCTGCTTTTCCATCCCAGATCTGTTCCATGGTGGTTGTCACCTGAATAGATGCCTGGCCTCCTCTGGTTGCCCAGGGAGACAGGGGGTGTGGCTTCGAAATATCTAGGAGTGAGCACTATTGTTGCCAAAAGACAGCTGCTGCTCCACGCCTCCATGCACTGCTGCTCCGGTGTGGTTCCCTCTCAGCTGACCATCCTCTACTCAGTCCCGTGCCGCAGAGTCAGCACTGACCAGCTGCCGTCTAGGCCCTGTCCACACCCCTTGAGAAATCACCCAAGAATCTGGACTCCTGGGAGACAGGCCTCCAGACCTCAGCATGAGAGTGGAGGGGTGTACTGAGAGCTCAGAGTTGCAGGTAGAGAATATATACAGTTTTATACAGTTTTATGCCTTGCAGGAGAACGCCATGGCACCCTAGTAGGGGAGGTAGGTCCAGTTTTTAGAGGGTATCTCCCGTGGACTGTAGTGGGGAGGACCTTTGAACTCTGCTCGTTTGTTTGTGGGTCACTCTGAGCTGTTCTCATCAGGGAGGGGACTCCCGTCCACCTGGTGATGGATTTTCTACCTTTTGTTTGTATCCTTGGGGTTGCAGCTCTCCTCAGCGGTATTGATGTGCATTCTTCAAGCTTCTCTCTTGGTGAAGCTCTAATCCACCAGGTTACTTGCTAAATTTCTGTCCTTTAACTCTCCTTCTGGACGGGAGCCTCTGTGGAAAGCTGGCTTTAGTCCTAGTGTAAGTATATTTTAAATTAAAACATTTTGCATGGTAATTGAGGAAACAAAAAACATTCTACTGTTAGGAAATGAAAAAAATTATAACGATTAAATGAAATTTGATTTTGTGACTTTGATGAGTATAGGCATTGTCAATAATGGGCAAAACATACATAATATACAGTATTCTTTTAAAAAAATTTTTGAATGTGAATTTTCAGTTTACAATATGAATGTCCAATTAGTGTATTAGGTTTCCTACAGCTAAAGTGTCTGACTTTTTTGGATCCACATCCTGGAGGAGAAAGCCCCGGCCACAAGTGTGCTAGGGGGTCAGTTCTCTGCTGCTGGGTAAGGGCAGGCCCAGCTCTCACCCTTAAGGTACTGGCTTTGCAGAGGGATGCCAATGAAAGATTTCCAGTCTTTTGATGACGGTAATTTTCTTATGTTGACTCATCTTAGTCCTTTGATCATTAGGAAAGTGTGTGCAATATCGAGTCTACTACTTCCAGAACTGACTGAGGAGGTAATGTTTGGCTACGTGAGCCTACCTCGCAGGCCGTGGTTACTAGGAGTGAGTTACTTATAGTGATTGGCTTCATCTTGGATATCTTTAGCCTGCGTAAGAAGTCATGCTCCGTGTTGACAGTGCCTTTCTTCCATTCTCCTCCCGTTCTTTTTCTTCTCTTTTTAAGTGTTTAAGAAGTTGCCTTCTTCTCAGCTCTCTTCTCCAGAGGTTTTCTCCTTTTCTGTCTTTGTCTGTGTTTGCTAACCCCTGGGTGTTGCTCTCTTCTTGCCAAGTGAGACTGTGCTAACCTTCTCTCTGATCTTTCGGCCTTATAAAAGACTACATCACTGCCTTCTTCCTCTGGGAGCTTTCTGTTGCTGGGCACCCTGTTTAAAATTTCACAAGAGCCTGAGACATGCCACTGAAAGGCTGGTGCACACAATCTTCTTATTTTGTATTTCCTTCTTAGTTAAGAAATGTTTTATCATTTGTGGATTCAGAATAGTTTGGCCATTGTCATCGTCGTCATTGGCATCATCATCATCATCAAAACAGTGAAAAATGTTATACTCATCAACTATTTGTATTGCATTGTGATTTAATGCTCTAGAAATAGTTTTAGAGACATTTTGACTAACTTCCTTAACTTGCACATTTCTTTATGTCTGTATGGACATTAAATTTTTATATATACTTTTATTTTTTTTCTATCTTTGAATTTTAAAAATAAGCATTAAGTCATTACATACTATTCTTTCTTAGAAAGAACTTCTGAGGCACGACCAATTCATATCCACCTGTATCCATTGTATGAAAATACCTTTGGAATTTATGAGATAGGTAGGAATTTAAAGATCATTCCATCTCATTTTTTTCCATCAATGAAGAAATTAAAGCAGCATGATATTGAGTTGTCCAAGGCCATAAATCTAGTAAATATTGACACTGAAATAATAGTAATTCTGGAGGAATGAGAAGTCATATAAACATTGTTCATATAGTAGAAATAACATGTGTATGAATTTTAGAGTTGGAATTGGAGCAAATTGACCCCTGTGAGATGAAGTGGGTACTTGGACTTCACGATGAAGTAGTGAACAAGTTGGAAATTTAACATGTCAGATGTTGTCTTTGTAAGACATACTTATATGGCTCAAAGTTAATATTCTTTTCAGGTTGTTAGAAGAAATAATCTGAATAAAACTTTAATTTTACAGTATTAAAATATAAATATGATATGAAACAAGTATCTTGAGTTTCATCAAGAAGTTGGACATGAGAAGAAATAGAACTGATGGAAGATACATTAAAAATCATGTGGCAATAGAAATTTTAATGTACTTTAATTATACCCATAATTAACAGTTTGAGAGTACCACAAATGGATGGTATACTATGACTGTTTAGATATTGAGCCATTTTTAGATGATATGCCACATTCTTCTAAATATGGGCTTCATAGGAAATCATGTATCAGTCTAAACACAGTATTTACCTGACTGCAAGAATGGGACATTTTAAGGTTCATGAACTTGTGGTTTTGAGTTTTAGTTTTGTGCATTTCTTTTAGCTGCCAAGTGCTTTGCTTTTAAAATGTCTGGCTATATTCATTATCATAAATTAATCTTCAGAATCCTTAAACTTTATTAATTCATGTAAAGTCGACTAGTTAAGACATAGTAAAATTTTGGATAATTTTCCTCTTGATTTTTTTCTATAGATTATTCTTTATTTGTTGCAATAAAGATAAGATTAATACTCTAGGATGGTGGTTCTCAAGTTGGGGTGTGAGAATGAAGGGTAGGGACAGAGTGACTTGCCCCCATACAACACTTACGTGGCATATCTGCAAATATTTTTGGTTGTCATAGCAGAGGAGGGGGCTGCTACTGGCATCTAAATGTCTTACTATGCACAAGACCGCTCACCACATGACAATTATCCAGGCCAGAACATTGATAGTGTTGAAGATGAGAAACCCTATCTTAGAATTTTACCCCTCAAAATGTTATCACAGAATCGATATGAATGCCATCTGTAACAATAGGATTTTATTTTTCTTTATCACTTTTGCTCTGCAGCAAATTCCTCATAGAACTTCAGCAAACATTTACCTGAGCACAGGAGAAAAATGGTCTGATTTACATAGATCCCTGTGAAGCTCTTCAACTCTCAGGTATTCTGGTCTCTTGAAGAGGTCAGTCCCATTCTGAGAAAGCCGGAGAGCAAAGTTCAAAGTTCAGAACTCTTTTACTGCAGGCTGCAGGCTGAACTCTCACCATAGCAACCCATAAATCAACAGAGCTAGGTCTAGGTGGGTCGAGTGCCGTCTCCCACCTCCACGTTCAATGAATATGTTTACCTTTGTAATTAGTTACAAAAGTAACAAAGTTTTCATTTGGAAATAAGTTGTAGAGTCTGGCTTTGTAACAGTAATTAAAACTAGTTTGGTATCTTTCAATGTGTAGTATTATAGTAATATTAGTGTAAGAAGTTCGTGGTATATGAGAATAATTTTCTTTTAGGATTAATTAGAATTGAGATAATAGAATGCATGATAGAAATTAAATAAATGGAACTTGTTTTTATTTTATTACAGGAGGCTAGAAATATACTTTTTTCTTTTTTATATAATATACAATGTATATATAAACAAAATGATCTTTTGAATCTAGTGTTCAATAGCACAATAGGGTGACTATAGTTAATAATATATTGTTTATTTCAAAATAGCTAGAAAAGAAGGTTTAGAATGTTTGCATCACTAAGAAATGATAAATTTTTAAGGTGATGGACATCCCAGTTACCAATATCTGATCATTACATATTGCATCCTTGTATCAAAATATCACATGTACCCCATACTATGTGTAACTATTTCATATTGATAAAATTTAAAAATAAAAAAGAAATCAAGTCAGAAAAAAAAAAAAAGAAAAATTACTATTTGCCGGTCTGACAAGCAAATTTGGCAAATCATGCTGCTATAGAAGTATCAAGAAACAAGTTAACCAATATCAAACAGCTTGATAATTTTATTTGTATTTGGCTGTCAGAAGTACTTTGTTTTTAAATGAGCATCAGAGCTTTAATTTATTGAAAAAAATTTTAGCTGCCCATTGTGAAATCAGGGCATGAAGTAATCTCCTATTAGAGTTTAGAAGAGCATTATATGTTTAACACAATACCATTTTGTCTATTCATAAATGGTTAGATTGTTGGCCACTAACCCTGGACCCACCAGGTTCTGGGTGGCCTTTCTGGTTGGGGCACAAAGTGACATCATCTGGTTTACCATTGCATTTGTAGACTATGATACTTCACAGATGACGTGAACAGTTGGTAATTGCAAAGCTGTCTGGCCCATGTTATTCTCTGTAGAGAAATGAGGTATAATTGCTTAAACATAAAAGACTTTTGAAGTAATCCGTGTTCTAATGGAGGTGGTTATTACCACCAAACAATAGGAAGTCCCTCCCACTTAGTGTGAAGGGACTTCTAGGATTTTAAAATTGAATTCAAGAGTTTTTTTTTTTTTTTTTTTTTTTTAAGGTTTCATACTTTATGTGACATTTATGTTTGAGACAAAACGGATGAGTGTCTGATCTCACGCAGCACCCTCTCTGCAGTATAACCAGGCAGTGTCCACAGAGCACTTGGGCACTCACTAGCTCTGTGTGTTTGGGCAAGTTACTGACTCAGACCTCAGTTTCCTCATCTGCACCTGGAGACTCACCTGACAGGACCAATGAGGGTCAATGTGAGAACTTCCGTAACAGTTCTCTGTGAAGGTACCAGGCACACCTGGAAAAGATTAATCCATGCCTGGTAGAGCTGGAATGTTTGTTTGTTTCCTTTTCCTTCATCTTCTCTCTTCCTGTATTTTCATTGCCTACTTCCAAGAGAATTAGTTTCTTTACTCCTCCCCTTCCAAGGTAAAAGACCCTCTTGGAGCCAGCTCTGTTGGGATTCTGGTCCCTACGGGTATAAGACGGGACGGTGAGAAATGTTAGTGCTATGGGCCAATCAAGTGGAGATGGTCCTGGGCCAAAAGCCAGGAATCTGTGATTGATGTTTACGGAGGAATTAGAGTTGTTACTGAGATGTCCATGTATAGATAAAATGGTAGTATTATTAGAGAATTGTTGGAATCACAGGAAAAGCCATTTACAGAGATTCTGCCAGGTAAACCAGGTAATGTTTGAATTAGGGAAGTCAAGAAAAGAAGATAATGAATAAAAGGGTTATGGATAAATACCAAGGACCTATGAAAGACCCTTGAGAAAATTAATGAAGCCCTCAAATGTTTTAAAAAATGATTCATGTGCTTTAACCAATGTTCCTGTGAGAATCTTACATGAAGTGCATATGGTTGTGTCAAAAATATTATAAACCAGTAAAAAACCTTTTACTTTTTTCTATGTTAATAAGAAATACATAGGTTCAATTGTAATTTAAATTATAAGATAAATTGTGAATTTTTTCAAAATAGCATTTTGGTTTTTTTCAAAATTTAATTTGAGTCAGAACTTTCTTTTTTCCTGTTTGTCATGCAATATTGTTCCCCTTTATAATTGGTTCAGATAAAGATATAGAAATACTCATCTGTAGAGTTGTCAAGTCATTAGTAGAGTTGACCACCTCCCCTCATTGACCACCTACTTAAGTTGACCTAATTTTCATAGACTGGTTGTGCACTACATGTACATTATCAGCATACAGTGTAGTAGGCTTAATTCCTTATGCTGGCCACCTCTGTATGTTGAGTAGTTTGTTACGGTCCCTTGGGTGGTCAACTTACTGTATTTGGATTCCATCTAGGTTCCAACTCTTACCTAGATAAGTGACTTTTAAAAAATTTTGCAATCTCTCACACTCAGTTTTCTCATCTGTGAAATGGGATAATTGTAGTCTTCAATTAAGGCTGTTATGAGCATTATAGGAAATAGGGTAAGTAAAGTTATAATATTAATTGTCCATATTGCAATGTAAAATGTAGTAATAGTGAAGAGGAAAGTAAATTTATGACTTGTTTTCCCTGAATAAGTTGAAGTGTTAAGCTTTCAGAACTTTGTGTATGATAATTAAAGTAGGTAAGATCTGACAAAGTAACTGATTACTTTACTGATATTGAGTATGAAGTGTTAGCAGAATCATAGTCTGTGCTGCTGTTGTTTATGGGCTAATTTCCAGGAATTGTCTGGTATAGATAATCCCTGACAATAGATAGAGTAAAACATTCCCAGAGTAAGCATATTTTAAGTTACAGAAAACTTATTTCTGTCTTCTTTCTTCATTTTGTTTCTGACGGTATGTTTATGATTTATTTATTTATTTATTTTTTTTTTTGAGACAGAGTGTCACTTTGTCATGGCATCACACAGCTCACAGCAACCTCCAACTCCTGGGCTTAAGCAATTTTCCTGCCTCAGCCTCTGGAGTAGCTGGGACTACAGGCGCCCACCACAATGCCTGGCTATTTTTTTGTTGCAGTTCGGCCAGGGCTGGGTTTAAACCTGCCACCCTTGGTATATGTGGCTGGCGCCTTGCCGACTGAGCCACAGGCACCGCCTCTGTTTATGATTTCTTGAAAGGCACTAATCCAGGGTGACTAGCCAGTGGGGAAAGGTAAGTGAGGAAGTGAAAATTCAACCTGGTGACAAGGAAACCTTCCTGGTAGTGAGGTAGGTAGGCTGCCACTTGATTTTTATCAATGGAATAGAGTAAGCCCCATGCTCTGTTTGTGCCAATGCTATGTTTAAGATGCCTGGGCAGGGGCGGCACCTGTGGCTCAAAGGAGTAGGGCGCTGGCCCCAAATGCCGGAGGTGGTGGGATCATACCCAGCCCCAGCCAAAAACTGCAAAAAAAAAAAAAAAAAAAGGAAAAAGAAGCAGCCTTGGTAGAGGTATACAGGAGACGGCTCAATCCTGGCCCAGAGACCTCTTAGGATTCTAACAATTAATTTGTACAAAAGGGGTAATTTTCTTTTTTTTTTTTTTTTAGAAAAAAGACACTTCTCAGAGTCTTAGTACTTACATACCCCTGTGTGGGCGGCTATAGGACTGCACACGCACAAGTTCACAGTGGACATTTGTTCACAAGTGCTAGACCTTAGGGAATGTTTCTTAAATCTGCAAACACAGGGAAACAGGCCCTAAAGGAAGCAAATACAGGACAGGAAACCAAAAATATAAAAAGGAAGAAAATCTACTCTTATATGTCCAGCACTAAAATGAGCTAATCTACAATATGTAAAAAACGATGTGTATAATCCTCTGTAAACAATTAGCAGAAAAACTTGCTGGACATGGCTGAATGTCACTCTGTTAATAATTAAGATTGATGGTTATGAAAGTGAAATTGCTTTTCTGTACCAGATTTAGTGGGTGGTGACTGTAGAAAGTGAGTGCTACCTATGCAGCATGGCTTGGGCCCTTTGGCACCTCTGTCTGGAGGAGGCCACTGACAGGTCTGTGGCTGGCTGTGAGTGTGCACTTTGAGCTCCACCTCGTGATGTTCATGGTGGCTATGCCTGCCACACATTCCTCCTTCCTCCAGCCAGTGGGTGAGTACACCCTGTTCCACTTTCCCCAAAACCTTCCACATCTGCTTGATGTTTGCAGCATATTCCTTTTTCCTTGTTGGATTCTAAGTGCATCTAAAGATTTTTAAACTCATATCCTTCTTGAGAAGTTTATAGTGTTTCTGCACTAATAGGTTATGTTTTTTAAGTTTCATCTTAAAGGATTGCTGGTGATGGTTGTAACGATGGTGATTCCACAGCCGCTAACATTTCTTTAGCTCTGACCATGTGTGAGGCACCCTGCCACTCATCTCTTTGAATCCTCATGATAAAACTATGAAGTAAGTGTGGTTATATCCATCTTAGAGGTGAGACGACAGGAATTTAGAGAGATTAAATTGCCTTCCCCTTGTAAGGGAAGGACACAGGATGTGAACTGAGGCCGCCTGACTCCAGAACCACGTGACTGTGTGTTAGTTTCTGCTGCCTGTAAGGTGGCCTGTCCCTTCCATCGCATTCACTTTTCAGAACGAAAGTGGTCTCTGGCTTGATCTCTGGCTGAGAATCCCAAAGAGTTAGAACCTCAAGTAGGTGTACATATTATTTGAGGAGAGAGACTAAGTATTAAGAAAGCCCTAATGTCTCTTCCTTGTGTTTTTCATTCATTCATAACCCCTCCACCCCGCCCCACACACACCCAAGGGCAGAACTTTAAGTTCTCAGACTCATTCTAGAAATAGTGCTACATATTCTTGGCCATCTGGTGACCACAGTGATAGCCAACAACGAGGTATGTAGCACTTTTTCTAGGATGAGTTTGAGAACTTAATTGTCAGACTTCGTACAAGAGCAGCTTTGATGGCCATTCCAGAAAAAGCGTTCCAAGATTGCTTTGAAGGTAGATTAGGTACTGGCATCAGTGCATAGCTTCCCAAGAGGTGTACCTGGAAGGTGACCATAGTAATATTTAGCAATGAGGTACATAACACTTTTTCCAGGACAAGTTCGTGAACTTAATTGTTTGACTTCATATATTCCATATAAACAACTAAGGCAGTGTTTGCTAACTAGCACACAATTCTACAAGTCATCTTTTCTTTCTTTCTTTCTTTTTTTTTTTTTTTTGAGACAGAATCTCACTTTGTTGCCCTCGATAGAGTGCTATGGCGTCTTAGCTCATAGCAACCTCAAACTCTTGGGTTCAAGTGATCCTCTTGCCTCAGCCTCCCAAGTAACTGGGAGTATAGGTGCCTGCCACAACACCTGGCTATTTTTTGTTGTAGTTGTCGTTGTTGTTTAGCAGGCCTGGGCCGGGCTCAAACCTGCCAGCACTGGTGTATGTGGCGGACGCCCTAACCACTGAGCATAGGTGCCGAGCCTCATCTTTTATTTCTAATTATTCTTTTTATTTATTTATTTTTTTTATTTTTTTTTGGAGACAGAGTCTCACCTTTGTAACCCAGGGTGTAACGTGCTGTGGTGTCATAACTTACAGAAACCTCAAATTCTTGGGCTCAAGCAATTCTTTAGCCTAAGCCTCTCAAGTAGCTGGGACTACAAGTGCCCACCACAGTGCCCAGCTATTTTTTAGATATGGGGTCTTGCTCTTGCTCAGGCTGGTCTCAAACTCCTGGGCTCAGACAATCCACCCACCTACACCTCCCAGAGTACTAGGATTACAGGCCTGAGCCACCGCACCTGGCCAATTACTAATTATTCTTGCTTTTGGAATCCGACCCTTCTTGAAAAATTAGTTAAAAGTTTTCCTTAGCTGAATAAATTTATCCTTCATACTTGTTTGTTTTCAGAGTATTGCATGGTTTTACTTTTTTGTGACATAAGGCAATAACAGAGGCTGTATAGTGAGAACCAAGTAAAATTATTGTGGAAGGAGACACAGCTGCCTCATGCCAGAGACATTTGTCTTATCCCAATTTTCTATCAGATGAATTAGAATCAAAGGCCTTTTGAAGATTTTCTTACTTTGCAGTCTTCATGCTGGGATGGCTGTAAGCCAATACTGTTTTTTAAAGTTACCATATATACTCGAGGATATAGGAACTATAAATGTGAAATTTATATGGGATAGCCCTGCTTTGTTTCTTAAATGTCACTACACTTCTGAGTTGAGATGGAAGCTGAAGAAACATTTTAATCCAAGTGGTTTAGGTATGAGCATTGTCAAAAAGAAGTATGAACATTGTTGTTCTGTGAAATAGCTGTATCAATACTGAAATAAAGCCTAACCATGATAAAGAATGATGTGGGGTAAGTCATGATTTACATGTTCATAAGTCATTTCTATAAAAAGTTGATTTCAAAAGATGATATACTCGAGTATAAGCCAACCCCCTTAATTTTACCCTAAAAACTGGGAAAACTTAGTGACTCGAGTATAAGCCGAGGTGGAAAATGCAGCAGCCACTGGTAAATTTCAAAAATAAAAATATATACCCAAAACAATTACAGTAATTGAGGAATCA
>CAUYPK010071446.1:0-54758 GCA_963574355.1 Loris lydekkerianus | reverse complement strand
ACGGTGACTGGGAAAATGCCAGGAAGGCTATGTTGAATATTGGGATGAAAATGTGTCAAATGGTTTATGAAGCTAGTATATGATGCCCCATGATCATATCAATGTACACAGCTATGATTTAATAAAAAAAAAAAAAAAGATAAGTTGATTTGCATGAAAATGTGTCAAATGGTCTATGAAACTAGTGTATGGTGCCCCATGATCACATTAATGTACACAGCTATGATTTAATAAATAAATAATAAAAAAAGTAAATTATTCTCAATGCAAAAAAAAAAAAAATAAAAATAAAAAAAAATAAAACCAACTGTATGCTTCAAATGAGTGAACTATACGGTAAGTGAGTAACAGCACAGTAACAAGATTACCAACACCTAAATCCAGCAGGTGGCAACCAGCATTTTTCTAAATGAAACAAAATGAAATAGAAAATAAATTACATTGCAGACAATAAGGGAGAACACTATTTTATGAAACTTAAATTCATTTTTTTATAAATATGTAGATTATATCTCATATACGTGATATCACGTACATATATCATACATCTGAGAGACATGGTCATGACATAAAATTTATTTCTTACATATGTCACCATCAGTAAATTTAAAGCTACTCTTTTAAATCAACAAAATCCTCCCACACCACTCCTGATAATCTGGCTCTGTGTCAAAAGACCAATACCGATTAAACGTACTAATACATTTAAGTTACATAGAACATTGGTAAAAAGAAAGAAACTAGTTCTGATCCATAAGTATGAAGAGAATGGCATCTACAAAAGAAAATAAATACAAAGACACATGCAACAAGGCTCTTTATGGGGTGCGAACACACACACTTGCATCTGTAGCCCAGGCCTCTGAGCTCCTGCCTACCTGCCAGTCCCACTTAGAATGTCTCCTAGGAATCTCAGACTCCACATGGCAAAGGTTACAGATAGATGCCCACTGCCAACTGTACACAATTGGTCAAACCAACAAATTTTACAAATTTTGATAGGTAATTAAACATAAAAGTAAAATCTTACTGAAAATACAACCTTTAATGAGATGTATAGAACTGTTTTTCCCCCTAATTGGTTCATATGAACATTATTTAGTGCTAGAATGAAACAGGTTTAGATGGCATTATTTTAGTTCTATCTTTAACCCTTTTTTTTTTCAACGTACGCACTAAGAAATTTTACTCACATGAACAGATGTGAATGGAAGGAGCTTTGCTATAGCCCTGTCCCCATATTCCCTAAACTGCCTCAGTGTTTCATCCAAAGATCAATGACAATAATCTATCATTAAAAATAACTTTTGAGCTCGGTGCCTATAGCTCAAGCGTCTAAGGCTCTAACCACATACAACAGAGCTGGCGAGTTCAAATCCAGCCCAGGCCTGCCAAACAACGACAACTATAACCAAAAAATAGCCGGGCATTGTGACAGGCACCTGTAGTCCCAGCTACTTGGAAGGCTGAGGCAAGAGAATCGCATAAGCCCAGGAGTTGGAGGTTGCTGTGAGTTGTGATGTCACAGCACTCTACCCAGGGCGACAGCTTGAGGCTCTATCTCAAAATAAATAAATAAATAAATAACTTTTGGGCTCAGCACCCATAGCTCAATGGTTAGGGCGCCCGCCACATACACCAGAATTAAAGGGTTTGAACCTGGCCCAGGCCTGCCAAACAACCACAACTACAAAAAAAAAAAAAAACAGCCAGGCATTGTGGCGGCTACCTGCAGTCCCAGCTACTTAGGAGGCTGAGGCAAGATAATCGCTCGAGCCCTGTGACACCATGGCACTCTACCAAGCGTGACATAATGAAACTCTGTCTCAAAAAATAAGTAAATAAATAAATAAAACCTTTGGCTGGACTTAGTGGCTCACATCTGTAATCCTAGTACTCCAGAAGGCCAATGTGGGAGTTTAAGGTGGGAGTTTGAGACCAGCCTGAGCAAAAGGAAGACCCCATCTCTACCAAAAATAGAAAAACTAGAAAAAAAATTAGCTGGGTGTCGTGGTGGGTGTCTGTAGTCCCAGCTACTCAGGAGGCCAAGGCAGAAGGACCACTTGAGCCCAGGAGTGAGTTTGAGGGGTTGCTGTGAGCTAGACTGCAGCCATGGCACTCCAGCATGGGCACCAGAGTAGAACTCTGCCTTAAAAAAAATAAAAACTTTTAGGACGGCAGCTGTGGCTCAAAGGAGTCGGGCACTGGCCCCATATCCCGGAGTTGGTGGGTTCAAACTCGGCCCCAGCCAAAAACTGCAAAACAAAAAACTGTTCATGTGTCAGCTGCCAATCTGATTTGGTCCTCCTTCAGTCTTATTGAAAGCAAAGATCTGAAAACCACGAAAGTTACTAAAGAATTTGTCATCTAGTCAGAGTGAATCACTTTTTCCTAACCAACACCAATAATTCAAATTGCCTCTTTGTTTTACCCCAAATAATTCAAATTGCCTCTTTGTTTTACCCCAAATGAAGCAAATAAATAGTCGGGTTGAAGCTGGGTGAAAGATGGGAAGGTGAGACTATGAAAGGAAAGATGGGAAAGGATCACTTAAAACTCAGATTCATTTTAGAATATGTGGACCCTGGAGATCCAGAAGCTGGTTCCTTTTTTTTTTTTCCCCCTCCATTTGAGACAGAGTCTCACTCTATCGCCTGGGCTAAGGTGCTGTGTCATCAGGCTAACTCACAGCAACCTCAAACTTTTGCATTGAAGGGATGCTCCTGCCTCAGCCTCCCTACTAGCTGGTACTACAGGCACCTGCCATAATGCCTGTGTAATTTTTCTATATTTACTAGAGACAGGGTCTCCTCCTCACTCAGGCTGGTCTCAAACTCCTGAGTACAAGAGATTCTCCCACCTTGGCTTCCCAGAGTACTAGGATTAGAGACGTGAGCTGCAAGGAAGCTGCTTCCTTGAAAGTTACCCTCATGCCCAGATACCACTTAGGGAGTCTCAGGTACCTCTAACGGACCCAGTTTGACAACTAACCAAGATTGCCCCCATGACCAAGGTATTGTCTTTAAAATGTAATTTATATTTTTTGATTTGCTAGCCCCCTGTTAAAATCTTTTAACAACTCACACTACACTCAAACATAAAACCCCAAACTCCTTCCTGTGGCTGCCTCAGTCCTCTCTCATGACACTCTGCTACAAACCACACTGGCTGGCATTCTCCATGTTCCTAGACAGCTGCCGCACTTCCAGCCTCAGGGCCTTTGCACCTGCCATTCTCTCTGCCAAAGCACGCTCCCCAGCTTGCTCTGTGGCTGCCCTACATCCTCTAGCTTTCAGCTGGAATGTCACCTCCTAAGAGGAGCTTCACCTGACCACTTTGTCTGCTACAGTAATGTAATTCTCGAAAGCGCTTATCACAATTATCATTATTTCATTTACAGTAACCACATGCAATCCAGGTCTTGCTCAGTATTTATGTTCAGCACTCAGCATGGTGCCTGACACTCCAGAGACATATGTGAACAAGAGGGAGGCGTGAGGAAGCCATGGGAAAAGTGAAACTGGCAGAGGGTGAGGAGAGGGGTGTTTCTCACAGCTTACTGTATAATCTTAACAAAGAGGTATTACAGATAACATGAAATAAACACGGACATATACCAAGACTTCTGAGAGAATACCTAAAGTGGGCAGGAAAATTTAGACTGTAAATATTCACTCCCACTTTTTCCTTACCTCTGTTCTTCAGAAGGCTCCTCCACAATCTCTTCGGAATCACCCTATTGAAAAAGAACACACTTTAACAGTTGTTTCAAAGGAACACAAAATCACTAAAAGAAATAGTTCTTCAAATCTCAGAGGGGTTATGAATTCATAATGAATGTTTAAAATAGTGACTGGCATAAATATTTATTCAAAGAACAACACTAGTAAGGACACAGTACAAAGCTATAAATTACCAACTGATCTCTCAGATATTCACTCTAAGTATTCTACCTGATTAAAACCTCAACCTGAATATAATCTCAAACTTAAATATCACTTCTCTTCCAGAAACTACTTTTTTTTTTTTGAGACAGAGCCTCAAGCTGTCACCCTGGGTAGAGTGCCAGTGTGGCATCACAGCTCACAGTAACCTCCAACACCTGGGCTCAAACGGTTCTCCTGCCTCAGCCTCCCAAGTAGCTGGGACTACAGGCACCTGCCACAATGCCCGACTGTTTTTTTGTTACAGCCGTCATTATTGTTTGGCGGGCCCGGGCTGGATTCGAACCCGCCAACTCAGGTGTATGCAGCTGGCGCCTTAGCTGCTTGAGCCACAGGCGCCAATGAGAGCCTACTTTTAATGTTTAAGTTTAATCACACAGATAAAGTTGAGTGATAATTAAAATCCTCAAATATGAAATATTTATTCAGTTTAGCTCAGGATATCCTTAATACATATCAAATTTGAGACCAATGTAAGGCGGCTGATTTTTTTTTTTTTTTTTTTGGACAGAGTCTCATACTCCATCACCCAGGCTACAGCGCTGTGGCCTCAGCAGCCTGGCTCACAGCAAACTCAAACTCAGGCTCAAGCAGTCCTCCTGCCTCAGCCTCCAAGTAGCTGGGACTACAGGTGCACACCATGATCCCCAGCTAATTTTTTTCTATTTTCAGTAGAAACGAGGTCTTGATCTTGCTCATAGTATCGAACCCCTGAGCTCAAGGTTATCCTCCCACCTCAGCCCTCCAGAGAGCTAGTTTTTACAGGCATTAGCACCTCAGCCCACACCATCAATAGCCCAGGCCCTTATTACCATTACAGACAGGGCCTCTGTGCCCAACCCATCCTATGCAGCTGTGCATCCTGGAGTCACAGATCACACACCCATCTTTCCAGTGTCAATCATCGCTCACCATCATGTAGTAGACCCTGCCCCAGCACTCAATGTCATCACGTCAATTCTTGCCCAAGCACCCTACTGCTCCCTACTGCTGGTCAGATACATACCATGCTGGTTAACTCAGAGCAGTCCAGCACAGGCTCAGGGCTATACACACACCAATGCAGATCTCTAAAGAGACCCCTCCTCCACCAAGCCCTCACCGACCCTGCCAATACACACAGTGCCTCTTCTCTCAGTTCCTATATTTCAGCACTTAAATGCTGTCTCAGGATATTACCAGCTTTATGTCACCACCACCACCACCAGCCTCTCAAAGAGCAGGGACCCGATCCCATCTCTCCCCCATCCCTGGGGCCCCTGCAAGGATTGTTCTCTCTCCCACTTTAAAGGGTCAGTTCACATACTGTCTCAAAGTGGCCTACGTGACCTCTTAAAATTGTAACTCCCACCACCACCCTACCTTGCCACCATGTAACACTTATACCCTTGGAACAGACTAAATAACAGAATTTTGGGAGGAGAAGAGGACAGAGTCTCACTCTGTTACAGTAGGTAGAGTATCGGGGCATCATAGCTCACAGCAACCTCAAACTCTTGAGCTTAAGCAATTCTCTCGCCTCAGTCTCCCAACTAGCTGGGACTACAGGCACCTGCCACAATGCCCAGCTATTTTTAGAGACAGGGTCTCACTCTTGCTCAGGGAGTCTCAAACTCTTGAGCTTGGGCAATCCACTCTTATCAGCCTCCCAAATACTGGAATTATAGGCGTGAGCCACCGTGCCCAACTAAATAACACATATTATTTACTTGCCTCCGTGTAGACTCCAAACCCCACGGAGCAGTTGTTTTTGTTTTGTTCACCTTACCACAAACATATCCCACACCAAAAGCACTGCTTGGCCCACAGTACATGCTCAATAATAAGTATCTGTCTGCAGAGCTGAATACAAACCAGTTGTTTCTCAAATACAAGTAGACACAACTACTATTGCAAACTTCATTAGGCAACTTTTTCTTTTTCTTTTTTTTTTTTTTTTGAGACTGAGTCTTACCATGTCGCCCTCGGTATGGTGCCATGGCGTCATTGCTCACAGCAACCTCAAATTCTTGGGCTTAAGAGATTATCTTTTACTACAGGCACCGGCCACAATGCCCAGCTTTTTTTTTTTGACGTAGTTGTCATTGTTGTTTGGCAAGCCTGGGCCAGGTTTGAACCCACCAACCCTGGTGTATGTGGCTGGTGCCCTAGCCGTTGAGCTACAGGCGCTGAGCCTAGGCAACTTTTTCTAAACCAAACACAAAATGAAACTATTTCCCTGAGACACAGAAATTTTATTACCACAATCCTGCTTTTCTGATTCGAGTATACTGAAATGCACACGATTAATGAAGTGGCTAAAAACTCAATCTATGAAGCTAAGTAATTCCTGGGTTCAATTCCCTCAACTGTCACTTTCTTATTGCCCTGGACAAGTAATTTAACTGTTCTTTTCCTCGATTTACTCATCTAAAATCAGATTATAATACTTTGTAATACTCATAAAGCACTTGAATGATGCCAATATTACTCAGCCCATGTTAGTTTTTATTTTTTGATGTTTATGGTGGAAGTAGATGAAACCAAAAATCAATCTCTATGGCAAAAAGATTTCCAAACACTAGTCAATGATTCACCAATGGCAGTATGATACAATTACATAACACAGTACCTGAGATGATAAAAAAGAACTCAGATGATCAGTGTACCATTTCCTGTTTCACTTTCTACCAATTTCTGTTATCTACACCTCCACTTAGGGGGGCGGGGATAAACAATACATTCTTCACTATATTCCCAGGGGCCCAAGTGGGCCAGGCCCATGGACTGTATGCTAAACTAACAAACAATGCCAGTGGAGCACTGAACCCTCCTGGCCCTGTCCAGAACCAACAAGATTCTGTATCAGGTAACATCTGCTGCTACTTAGCACCTGTCTCCAGTTCCCAAACCTGCTAACTGGGGGAATCAGGAGTAAGCTTTCTCTTCTCAGACAAGTCTGAATGAACCGGGAAGAGCAGATTGCTGAATACCCTTCCTACTATGTGATGGCCACCCAATACTAGAAAATCAACAATTAAGGCATTTTGCCCGCCATCTTCAGAACAGGATTACCCCATAAACAACCAACTGGAACTGGGCCAAGATACTAACAACTGCCTTTCTCTCCTCTACAAGGAAGATCTCATGGGCTAACTATTGAATGTCTACTGCCTTGTACCCAGGACATGGTGGCCACAACAGGGCCACCAAGCCTTAGCAGCCCAGACCCTCCTAAGTGAAACCCAGTTCGGGAAACAAGGCACACATAAAACAAAGAAGAAAGTCCAGACACTCAAGGTACTACCACAAACTCAAAAAGAAATGATGACAATGCGACTGCCAGTTCAAACATCAGGGTAACAGCGTTTGTTTCTCTTACTCAACAGACCATACATATTGGACCTGCTCAGCCAAGGGTCAGGCTGGAGTGAGTGTCCCAGAAGACTGAGGGGAGCAGATCAGACTACAGAAGGCCCTGCAGGCCACAGCAGGGCAAGTGAACATCACCGTGTGTATGGATTACAGGGAATCACAGATGGTTTCTGACCTTGAAGGTGAAGAAGGAAGGTGCACAAAGCTGTATCTTGCAAACACACAATTACTTCTTGACAATAAGCTCATAAAAACACTTGTTTGGTTTCTACACCATCAGTGCTTTGGATTCAGTATACTGAAGAATGGACAACGTGTAGCTGGAGGAGGGGAAAAGTTCTATAAATAGAATAAAGTCACATTTCCTTCCTCTTATTATCACCGTGGATAAATAGTTTTTATGTTCCTATACCAAATGATTTTACAACATAAAAGAGCACATAACAAAAAGTTATGAATAAGAGAACTTATCTACACAAGACTAGCGCACGTAATAATGCTGAGTTACCCACACTGGTTCAGGCCCATCAAAGCAGAAAAGCTACTCATGCTTTCCAATGACCAAACCTACCAGTCATTTGAGAAAATAACAGGTAACCTGGCCTAGGTGCTCACTTAATCCTCACAAAATCCTCTGAAATCACAGCAACATTCTCCCACTATGCAGATGAGAAAGCTGAGGACAAAGAGGTGAATTTACAAAGCTAAAAAAGGACAGAGCCAGCATTCAAACCCAGGATATCTGGTCAGAGGGTCAGGCAGCTTATAACAACTTCATTGTGGACACACTATACAAATTCTTAACCACTTAGAGACCCATCAGAAAAAGAAAAAGAATCAATCAGCAGGAGACATTTGCAAAATAAATAATTATACAATGTTAGCAAATATGTTAGTGTTCTGTTTATTTCATGTCACATCCTCTCATGTTTTTATTGACCTAAGTCTTCCTGAATGAAAGTCAACTTAGCCAATTAAGGAGAAAACCCTCAAATTTAAATAACACCTATAAATATTCTCTTTTCAACAGACTCTGTATGACACACATAAAGGAACTTTTTTTTTTTTTGACATAGAGCCTCAAACTGTCACCCTGGGTAGAGTGACATGGCATCACAGCTCACAGCAACCTCCAACTCCTGGGCTCAAGTGATTCTCCTGCCTCCGCCTCAAAAGTACCTACTACAGGTGCCTGCCACAACGCCTGGCTATTTTTTGGTTGCAGCCGTCATTGTTGTTTGGCAGGCCCAGGCTGGATTCGAACCCGCCAGCTCATGTGTATGTGGCTGGCGCCTTAGCCACTTGAGCCACAGGAGCCTAGCCAGGGAACTTTTACTTAAAAAAAGAAAAATTCAAAATACTCAAGAAGTATTCTTTAAGACAACTCTCTGCAGCTTATGAGAAATGTGTGTGTGTGTGTGTGTGTGTGTGTGTGTGTGTGTATCCCTCATCCCTGCCCAGGCATATGCAGGTAAGATAGTTTTTATGTAAAAAGTACACATATAGATAGGAATGAGGCAGTTAGAAAAAAAAATTTCTTTTTTGCAGTTTTTGGCCAGGGCTGGGTTTGAACCCGCCACCTCCATAGCACCCTACTCCTTTGAGCCACAGGTGCCATCCTAGAAAATTACTTTTAATATCACTTTCATTATTTCTTTAAAATAGCTTAGTTATAAATGCCTCTATAATGAGGATTCCAGAAAGACAGCTTCTCAATTGTAACATTCTTTTTTTTTACCAAACTATATTATACATATAAATGAAATAAAACCAGAAATTAAGAATTTTAGAAAATAACTTCTGAGCCTATAAATAAAATAATCGTATCACAGGCCTTGACATTTCCATGTCTGGGTGAATCTTCAATTAATGTTCTAACAGATGGGAATCTATGATAGACTCACTAGTCTACAATTCACTTTTCTTTTACTCTGGGTAGGCATTAAGAGGTGGAAACTACCATTGGGTAAAAATGCAAATACAAAAACATGCAAAAATTTTCTCTCATTCTGGCAGTTTTGCTCCCCAGAGACATCTGGTAATGTCTGGAGACATTTTTAATTGTCAAAGTGGGGGAAGGGAAGGTTGAAGCGGGAGCAATAAGTATCCCATTGGCAGCTAGTGGATAGAGGAAAGGATGCTACCGCTTAACATCCCACAGTGCACAGCCTCTCATAACAAAAAATTCTCTGGCTCAAAATACCACTAATGTCACTGCTGAGCTCTGATAAGCACAAATATAACCACTTTTTAAGTACAGTTCTCTCAGTAAGATGATCAGTTTCTAATTTGCACTTTTTGTCTTTCTGCATTTTCCAAATCTTTGACAAAACACATATATTGTTTATAGTGAGGGAAAAAATACATTTGGGAATAAACTTTTAAGAAAAGCAAAGACTGTTCCTTCCCATCCAGATGAGGCCTTTTCTCAAAGGGCTGGTCTCATTCAGCCTGCTCTCCTTCAGGGAAGGTCCAGGAAAATTTTCCTCTAAAATCACCTCTCCGTCTTGAAGCTGTTATTCATTAGCCCTGGCCAAAGAGAATATTCCAAATATCTGAAAACCAGCACTCTTAATGTTTCACATAGGAGGGGGAAGGCTGAAATATAAAACTGAACAGCCTCTCCCCTCAAGTTACAGCTAGACATCCTGTTTTTCTAAACAGCCACAAGAGACAACACAACTAAGTGCTGCCACCAATGTGGGAAGAAATGAAACGTCTTAGAAGTGACTGCACACCAGCTGAATATTCCCTTATAATTCAAACCCCTCCCCCACAAAATGCATTTGAGTCACTACTGTTGGTGAAAAGCAGTCAACATTTAATTTAAATATGCAGTTAGTGGGAATTTCCTGTAAAAGCTAAAACTTACAAACACCAAAGCTTTGCAGTACTGTTATCTGCTGCAGCAGTAAACCCTATATGATGCTGCAGATTCCCAATAAAATGTTAGTAATTATTTTTCCACGTGCAATCATTATACCATATAGGGAAAAAAACTTGAAATTCAAGTTCCTAACTGGGTGTATTTTAACAAGAATTAAAGACATTTGGAGAAAATCCAAGTTTACAATCTTTTAAAGTCACATCGTTATCCCAAAGCTATTTAACGCTAATGACAAATACCACTAACATTTACGAAATCAGTACTGCTGTTGTCCTCAACCTTGCAGCCACTTGCCATGCACACAGCACCAGCTCGTTTGCAGAGAGAACAGCGTGCCCCAGACCACCCGCAGACGGTGCAGCCCGCCTGGCTCAGCCCCTCTGCGCAGAGTCGCTGGTCGCGGCCCTGCTGAGGTGGCCTGGGCTCCCACCTTCTGAACTTGGGGCTGGTGTGACTCACACCCCGTCACATGGCGCGGAAGGCAGCCGTGAAGGCCACCGTTGCCAGGTGTTCAGGCTCTGCCCGACCGATTATTTGCCATGCAAAGTGGCCCCAGCGCCTGTGCCGCCGGGGGGCGGGGAGGGGGGGTTGGGTGCCGGCCGCCTCCCGGCCCCTCCTCCCTCGCACACCCCCACCCGCCCTGTCACCTGGTCGTCCTTACCTGAGTGGGCAGCAGGAGTTCCCCTTCTTCTGCCTGCCACAGCTCCACCACGTTCGGCAAGGGCTCAATCGCTGTAAGAACACCAAAAAACACACCACGTTTTTAACGTACGGAAAAGAAACGCTTCCTGTTTTCCTTATCTTCCCCTCATGCCACCCGCCTCACCAAAACAAGTCTTTTTTTCCTTCTAAAAGTGGAGGCTATCGGAGGAGCAAGCCAAGGATAAAAACACAATGGACGGGGTGTGAGCCGGTGTCCCCTCTGTGGAAAAGGGAACAGCGTGCAGGCTCGGGGTGGTGGTAGTAAGGACACAAGAGGGTGAAGCCACCTCACGGGGCACTCCGGTCTCCGCAGCTCGAGCATCTGGGGTGTGGACCCGGGCGGCCCGGCTCGGGGAAACAAAGCTGCAGAAAGCCGGGCCGCGGCGGGGCACCCGCGCGCCACACAAAGCGGGGGCTGCGCCCGGGGCGCAGGGGCCCGCGCACAAAGGGTCCGGGGCGCGCGCGGCTAGCGGTCCCCAAGCCCCGCGACTTCCCAGCTCTAGGGCTGCACCGGAGGGGCGCGCAGGAGGGGACGCCGTGGTCCGAAAGCTTTATCAGCCGAGAATTACAACAGCTTTCCTTCCTCCTCCTGCGCTTTCCCTTTCCTCTCCTCAGCTCTCTGATAGATTTCAGCAGTTCCCTAAAAGAAAGAGAAGGGGGGCGGGGTGAGGACCAAAGCTAGTCCAGCGGCGCGAGGCTGACCTTGTCCCTGAGCCCCTCCCGGGCGACAGCAGGGCAGCAGGACCTGGAAGACGCCCAGCAGGAGGTTCACGGCCGCGGCGGTGCGGCAGTAGCAGCCGGGCAGCGGGCGTCGGAGCCCCGCCATGCTGGTGCTCGCGTTCCTCTCGGTGCTCGCGGCTCTCGCCGCTTGCTCGTTCGCTGGCGCCCCGGCCGCCTCGCCCCGGGCCCGCCCCCGCGCCGCCCCGCCCCGCCCCGCGCCGCCCCCGCCGCCGCCGCAGCTGCTGCCGCTGCAGCTCCAGCCAGGGGCGCGCCGCTCGCTCTGGGCGCGTGTGCGCCACAGATAGGGGGGGACGGAACGCGGCGGGGTGCGGGGAACGTGGACAATGCGAACGCGGCGGTCGCGGCGCCCCGCCCCTGGCGCGGAGCACATGGCAGCGTCCCGCCCGCGGCGCCCGCTCTGCGGTGCCCGGGCACTTTCCTCGGCTCAGCCACCCAGAGGGACTGGCAGCCGGCTTTTGCCAAGTGTGTTTTCATGAACTTTCGGGCGGTTTCCGCTCTGTTCGGGTACCCCAGTCACAGTAGAGAGATAACCCACGAGGTATGGGGCGGCGGTGGAGGTGGGAGGCCTTAGACACAGGATATTAGTGGAAATAATGCAATGGTTGTCAGGAAACGCGAGTGCAGCCACATGGCTACTGCCAGTTATGCAGCGAGGATATCCGGTGGCTGCAAAGTCTGTAATTTAGAATAAAAAGAGCTCTCCCAAGACCGGAGAGGCTGACCTCAGCGCCGCGTGGCGGTGGTGCGCCCGGCACCCTCCGTGGACATGGTCCAGGTTGTGACAGGTGGGGAAGCGTCTTCCCAGGGATTTATTGATTCAGAGACCTTGCAAATACTTCCCTTTTGGAACCAATGATGCAAAATTCAGCCAGCCTCTTCTGAAACATGGTTGGGGCTGAGGACATGGGTCGGTCTATTATCCTAGCAGTAAGATAATAGAAGTCGCACTTGGAAATATGTTTTCGAGCCCCATGTTTTGATGCCTATAACCAGAAAGTCTAAAATCTGAGATCTTATTTAAGTTACCATCTTGCCTTTGCCAATGATGTCACGAACAAGGGCTTATTCAAGAATCAATTTGCATAACTTGGAAGTATTGGCAGTCTTAAGGATTTTTTTAGTTAATTTACTGCTTCTAGGGTAGCTTGGATGAAGTTCAGAGAATATGAGCTATATAGTATAAAGAGGGGAAGTGATGGGCACACCTGTCCGTTTACATTGATCCTTTGTTTAATTGCTTCTGGTGCCTTACAGTCTAGACTATGGAAAAGCAGTGGTCGCAGAGCAGGGCGGATGCCGGAGAAGAACAAAACGAATTATGGATCTCTCTCCTAAAGACATAATGCAGCACTGTGAACCCGGTTTCACACTGTCTGTAGAGGTAACTGTAAACAAGGTTAAATAACCTAATTGCTTCGACAGACTTAACATTTAAGAAGATTAACATAAATATAAATTGACGTGGGGAAAAAAGCACTTTGCATTATCCAGCTTGAACACCTCCAGTATTCTCAGTTCCTTACTTTCCTTCTGTTTTCCTTACCAACATCTTCCTTTTTTACCGAAGGTCTCCAGTCCCGTCCCAGTGTGCGCTTTTTCCTCCTCATTCCAGTTCTTCTCCCTGGACTCCAAAGATCCCCCACTCTCTAATGACAAAAATACTTGCACAACCACTTAGATAGTAACTGCACTTTCAAAGTTTGTTTCTGAACGTTAAGTCTTCTCCTGGGCCTATTTATTTACAAATTGTAAGTTTAAGTTCTCGTGCCTGTGCTTATAAAGGAGGGCAAGCAAACATTGACAGCCTAGCAGGTTTTATTATACAAGTTTAACAAAATGTCATGGTGCAAAACTTTTTTACTAACTTTTAAATGATTTCCCTTTTTTACTAAAAAAAGTCTTTCCCACACTAACCAGTATCACAGCATCAATGGAAATGACTTAAAAGATAGACTAATGTTGCTGTGGGACATATATAAATCCTGCTATAATTTGTTCTTCTGCTGAAGCATTTTAAGGCTAGCTTGATTTTTCAAGTTGTGGGCTTTGTAGACTTTACAAAGTGGGTAATGCTTTTTGACTGTTTTTCAAAAAGCCAGCAGCATATATCTGCAGTGCCATGGGCTTGGAGAGGGATACAGGATTACACAGCTGTCTTCTTAGATAAATCTGACCTACTTAGCCTTCTCTGGAGGTATTTTTCATGCTGACTCATGAACAACAGGAAAGTTATGGCCCATTAAGCAGCATCTATGTTTTGGAGTAAACTTGTTCTCCATAGAAGACTCCTTTGTCATTTGTGCTATATTTCCATTATTCCCCTTGTCAATTGTAGATATTGTCACAGAATATGAAAGCTGGAAGATTTGGGGAAATCATTTAATAGCCCAACTGCCTCATTTTACAGAGGAAGAAAATGAAGCCCAGACAGGATAAAAAGTAAAACCCAAGTTATAGGGCTCCTTTTAGTGGTGGACTTATGGAGAAATATACATGAAATGTTAACTGAAAAAAAATCTAATGTAAACATGAATTAAGTCAATAAGAAAATTATATATATAAGACTAAAATGTAGAAGGGACCCTAGGGGGATAGACTCTACCAATGTTAAGTTAGATCCATATAAGATGGTTTGTAAGAAAAAACAGACCTATCAGTGGCAAAATCTCTACTTGTTTTTAAGTATGCAAGGTGTTGACCATGTTTTCTATTTATTTTACCCTTGTTCTTTTCTTGTTAATGAGTACAGATGAAAAGCAAGTCTACAAATGTGAGTCTTATCTTAACACATCCTATGTAAAATTTGCAGTGGAGTGTCAAGACCTGATCGCCTATCTCTAAACCAGAGAAAATGCAGCCCACCAGCTCACAAGGTGGTTCTCAAGATTAAATGAGATGATGTACAGTAAACATCTAGTATTGGGTAGTCAATAAATGCTAGAAATGATATATTCACAGTGTGAGAGCATGCCAAACCTTTTATAATAAATTTAATACTGATAGTCAGTCACTTACCTGTTCATTATCATATCACCTATCACTTAGACATGTGAAAAGTGGGAATGATTAATAAAAATGTACATGTATGCTCGACGCCCGTAGCTCAGTGGTTAGGGCGCCGGCCACAAGTACAGGGGCTGGTAGGTTGGAACCTGGCCAGGCCTGCTAAACAATGACAGCAATAACAAAAAAAACAGCCAGGTTGGTGGCACCTGTGGCTCAAGGAGTAGTGAGGTGGTGGGTTCAAACCCAGCCCCCGCCAAAAAAAAACAGCTGGGTATATGGCAGGCACCTGTAGTCCCAGCTACTGGGAGGCAGAAACAAGAAAATCGCTTAAGCCCAAGAGTTTGAGATTGCTGTGAATTGTGAAACTATGGCACTCTACCAAGGGCGACATAGTCAGACTCTGTCTCAAAAAAATAAAAAAATAAAGTACATGTAACAACTGTTTGCTATACCATCTATCTGTTTGAAGCCTCACCCCAATGAAGAGAACACCAAGTATGTCATTAAACCACCCCCACCACCACCTGATCATGGACTCCAAAGGTCCAGGCCTTTGGGATCCAGGCCTCACCATTGGCTAAGAAGAAATGCCCGGAGGGATGGTACTTGAGCAGGGCAAAAACCTAGTGATTAAGGTCATATATTCTTAAGCTACAAAGTGCCCCCTTCACTCCAGGGGAGCTTTCTCACTATAACTTCATTCTAGCTTGTGAAACCTTGACGTGTATTGGATAAAGAATCTCTCATTTTGCAAACTACTCTGTTGTATTAAATAATTGTCTTTTTCCATTAATGAGATTATGAAGCAATTTTTAAAGAGTGGAGTATTCACAGTTGAAAATAGTTGCCTTTATTTAGGTTTTTGTTTGTTTTTGAAACAGCACCTCAAGCTGTCACCCTGGGTAGAGTGCCATGGCATGACAGTTCACAGCAATTTCCAACTCCTGGACTCAAGCCATTCTCCTGCGTCCGCCTCCCAAATAGCTGGGACTACAGGCACCCACCACAAACCCCAGCTTTTTTTTTTTTTTTTTTTTTTTTTTGGTTGCAGCCATCATTGTTGTTTGGTGGGCTGGATTCGAACCCGCCAGCTCAGGTGTATGTGGCTGGCGCCTTAGCAGCTTGGGACATAGGCACCGAGCCTTTATTTAGGTTTTATTAAAAACCTTTTATAGTTTCATAAAACTATACAATAAAAAGAACAAATCTTACTGTAAAATTGATTAAACCAAAAAAAAGTTTTTTGAGACACTGTCTCACTGTATTGCCCAGGCTAGAGTACCATAGTGTCAGCCTAGATCACAGCAACCTCAGACTCCTCAGTTTAAGCAATCCTCCTACCTTAGCCTCCTAAGTAGCTAGGAGTGGTGCCTGCTACTATGTCTGGAAATTTTTTCTATTTTAAGTAGAAATGGGGGTCTCACTCTTGCTCAGGCTGGTCTCAAACTCCTGAGCTCAGGCAAACAACCTGCCTCAGACTCCCAGCGTGAGCCATGGTGCCTGGCCAATAAAATTTTTTTTTTTTTTTTTTTGTACTTTTTGGCCAGGGCTGGGTTTGAACCCACCACCTCTGGCATATGGGCCCGGCGCCCTACCCCTTTGAGCCACAGGCACCACCCCTCAATAAAAAATTGAAAGGAAGCTAGAATGTAGTTTATGTGGAACATCTTGCTAAATGTTTAAATATGATTGAATCAGTGATACATAAATAAAAATAAAAGTTACCTCAGCCTCCCTTGCACCTTGGTGTGGCTGGCCGTGTAGTGGCTCGGATGGGTGCTGGGGCTCATACCTATAATCCTAGCACTCTAGGAGACCAAGGCAGGTGGATCACCTGAGCTCAGCAGTTCCAGACCAGCCTGAGCAAGAGCAAGAGCCCATCTCTACTAAAAAAAAAAAAATAAATAATAATAATAATAGAAAAACTAATGGGGCATTATGTTGGGCTCCCATAGTCCCAGTTACTGCCACAGCTCTACCCAGGGTGACATAATGAGACTCTGGTTTAAAAAAAAAAAAAAATCTAAAAGTGTCTGCATCCTTGGCGGAATTACAGAATTGTAGACTGTCTACCTTTAGACTCCTGTTTTTTTTGTTTGTTTGTTTAGTTGGTTTTGGTTTTTGTTTTTTGAGACAGTCTCACTTTGTCACCCTTGGTAGGGTGCTGTGGTATCATAGCTCACAGCAACCTCAAAGTCCTGGGCTTAAGCAAATTTCTTGCCTCAGCCTCCCAAGTAGCTACAATTACAGGTGCCCACTACAATGCCTGGCTATTTTAAGAGATGAGGTCTCCCTCTGGCTCAGGCTGGTCTCAAACCTGAGAGCTCAGGCTATCCACCCACCTCAGCCTCCCAAGTCCTGGAATTACAGGTATGAGTCACCTCACCTGGCTAGACTCCTATTTTATAAGCAAAAGTAACACTTTCTTGCTGTGATCAAATTACTTAAAGCCAAAAACATTTCCAAGGGAGAGGAAAACAATGGTCAACTAAGACAAAAATGAACAATGAGCATCAATGACAACTAGTCTCAAAGATATAAACAGAATGCTTATATAACAAGAGACCAGGCCCAGTGCAGTGGCTCACACTGGTCATCCTAGCACTCTGGGAGACCGAGACAGGAGGATCTCTTGAGGTCAGGAGTTCAAAACCAACCTGAGCAGCTAGGCGCCTATAGCTCAGTGATTAGGGTGCCGGTCACGTGCACCAGGGCTGATGGGTTCAAACCTGTCCCAGGCCTACTAAACAACAATGACAACAATAACAAAAATAGCTGGGCGTTGTGGTAGGTGCCTGTAGTTCCAGCTACTTGGGAGGCTGAGGTAAGAGAATCACTTAAGCCCAAGCGTTTGAGGTTGCTGTGAGCTGTGACGCCACAGCAGTCTACCAAGGGCAACATAGTGAGACTCTGTCTCAACAACAACAACAACAAAAACAATCTGAGCAAGAGTGAGACCCCTATCTCTAAAAAAAAAATAGCTGGGTGTGGTGGAGAACATCTGAAACTGGGGAGGCTGAAGCAGGAGGATCACTTGAACCCAGGAGTTTGAGGTTGCTGTGAGCTAGGCTGAGGCCATGGCACTGTAGCATGGGGGACAGAGTGATACTCCATCTCAAAAAGAAACACACAGGGTGGCGCCCATGGCTCAAAGGAGTAGGGAACTGGCTGCATATGCCGGAGGTGATGGGTTCAAACCCAGCTCTGGCCAAAAACTGCAAAAAAAGAAAAAAAGTAGACTAGAATATTCGCAAGAATTGCAGTTCTAAAAATTGAGTCAATTTCTTGGCAAATGAGCTTGGAAAAAACTACTTTTTATTATTTTTTAATTTCAGATTGATGTATGGATATAATTGTTAGGGTACATTGTTTGCATTTGTTAGGTAAAGTCCAAGTTGTAGTTGAGCCCTTCGCCCAGGAGGTGTGCCATATACCCCTACATTGTACCTGTTAGGTGAAAACTTACCAAGTCCCCTCCCACCACCACTTGAATTTAATTGTGGGTTTTTTTTTCTTGTGTGGGGGTGTAATTGTTCATTTACTAGTGTCATATTAGTATTGAGTACCTTGGATGCTTGTTATCCATTCTTGTGATTCTTTACTTAGGAGGATGTTCTCCAAATCCATCCAGGTAAATATTAATACAAAAGATGTAAAGTCTCCATCAGAAAAAAAAATTTTCTTAAGTTCCCACATAAGCTATAAAATAAGGCTTATCCCTAGTCCGGGAAGCAGAAATAGGTACTCTTTCAGCTCCATCACCATTTAACAACCTTTAGTAGATCCATTGTAACATAGCTTCTTCTTTGAGCAACAACAATGGAAACTCTCTGAGAGGCCAAGGCAGGTGGATTGCCTGAGCTCACGGGTTTGAGATCTGGTCTCTAAAAATATTATTGTGGCAGGCACCTGTAGTCCCAGCTACTTAGAGAGGCTGAGGCAAGAAAATCACATGAGCCCAAGAGTTTGAGGTTGCTGTGAGCTATGACTGAGGGTGACATAGTGAAACTCTTGTCTCCAAAAAAAAAAAAAGAAAGAAAGAAATTCTCACGTAGTTCTTATGCTACAACTAGGCCTTTCCTAAGTGTTTTGCATGTGTTAAATCATCTTTCCAACAACCCTGCTGGAGGTAGGTACTATTGTTATTCCTATTTTACAGATAGGGACATTGAGACAGAATGTCTTAGTCCATTCAGACAAATATAACAAAATACCAGAGACTGGATAGTAGCTTATAAACAACTGAAATTTATTTCTTATAATTGTGGAGACTGGGAGATCCAAGATCAAGATCAAGGCAGATTCAGTATCCAATGAGAGTCCACTTCCTGTTTCACGGATGATGTCTACCGATTGTTTTCTCATCCAGTAAAAGAAGCAAGGCAGCTCTCTGAAGACTCCTTTCTAAGGGCAGTAATCCCATACGTGAGGGCTCTCTCCTCATGACCTAACCATCTCACAAAGGCCCTACCCCTAACACTATCACCTTGGGGATTAGGTTTTCATACATGATTTTTGTGTGGACACAAACATTCAAACTATAGCAGACAACAGCCCAAGATTATAAACCAATGAAGAAGTGGAATTCAAACCTAAGCAGTGTAGTTCTGGAATCCTTGCTTTTGGCCACCAGAGTAATATTACTTTTATACCTTTGAGTGAGTGGGAGGCTAATGCTGACCACTGTTGTAATAGTGATCATTAGAAAAGCATGTAATTGAAAACACTAAATAAAAGCCATGATGGCACCACAAACTAACAAATTACTATTTTCTTTTCTTTTTTTTTTTTTTTTTAGAGACAGAGTCTCACTTTATCGCCCTCGGTAGAGTGCCGTGGCGTCACAGCTCAAAGCAACCTCCAGCTCTTGGGCTTAGGCGATTCTCTTGCCTTAGCCTCCCAAGTAGCTGGGACTACAACTAACAAATTATTTTTAAAAGGATTAGTCAATACTGTATAACCAACTTCTGGTTGTTGAATGCTTCATGGTTCCAGGAACTGTTACACTCAGTAGTGGAAATGAAAATTTTCTGCTTAGGTGAGGTTGCCTTGATATATTGAATTAAGTAGTATGATCCCATGTTGTTGTAGAAGCTCCCCAAACTAATACCATATATGAATTTTCTTAATTAGATAGGGCCCTAATTGTAGTATATCAGCAACGTTTATCCGATTTACCTATGTAAATAATCTAACTATAATTTTGTAAAGTATACTTCATAACTTTGAACAAGGCAGATCACCTCCATGGGCCATTTTTTCTTTCCTAATAAAATAAAGCCATAAAATGATATGACCTCTGAGGTGTTTTCCATATCTGCCATTGAATAATTTGTCTGTCCTGACCTGTTAGCTTGAAAGCAAGAAGCCTGACCTATTTTATTCACAATTTCTTACTGCTTCAGAATCCACTGAGAAAAGCAACTTCACAGCTTCCTGAATCTGCGTGCTTTGGAATTACAGTCATGTTAATTTTGGCACTTAAAATCCAAATAAAAAGCTGCCAGTTCAGCAGCAGGGAGCCAGATATTATGAAAAGGGAGTGATAAAGAGAAATCTGTTCTGCCCTTTGGTGTACACCTGGATTGCTAGCCCAGGGCCACTGGGAAGAGTTTACAGATGGTAGAATCTAGTGTCTTGTGGAGCCTTGTGCAAGTTTCTTAACTTCCCTGGGACTTAGTTTCTAACTGTTAAACAGAGAGAATAATAGTCAATAGCCTCACAGGTTGTGTCAGAAAAATGAGTTAGTAAATGTAAGCCTATAGAAGAGTGCCTGCCACATTGTATATGCTATATTATGCTGTTTTGTTTTTGTTGTTATTTATTTTTTATTTATTTTTATTTATTTTTGAAGTTTTGGCTGGGGCTGGGCTTGAACCTGCCACCCCTGGTATATGGGGCCGGTGCCCTACTCCGTGAGCCACAGGCACTGCCCATGTTATTTCTTTTATTAAAAAAACAAAGTGGGCAGCACCTGTGGCTCAAGGAATAGGGTGCCAGCCCCATATACTGGAGGTGGCGGGTTCAAACCCGGCCCTAGCCAAAAACTGAAAAAAAAAAAAGAAAGAAAGAAAAACAAAGTGAAAACTTGAAGAAGGCAAATCCCCAGAGTTTGGATAGGCACTTCAGGTGTTGGCCACAAAATGCTTCTTCCAAGTACACTTTAATGCCAGACCAACATAAAACTAATGTTTGCACTTTCTTTTTCTTTTTTTTTTTTTTTTTTTTTTTTTGAGACAGAGTCTCACTGTCACCCTCAGTAGATGCTGTGGCAACACAGCTCATAGCAACCTCAGACTCTTGGGCTTAAGTGATTCTCTTGCCTCAGCCGCCCAAATAGCAGGGACTATAGCTGCCTGCCACAACCCCCGGCTATTTCTTTTTAGAGAGGAGGTCTTGCTGTGGCTTAGGCTGGTCTTGAACATGTGAACTCAGGCCTTGGCCTCCCAGAGTGCTAGGATTACAGGCGTTAACCACCAGTGGGCCTTGAAACTGATGTTCTTGTGTTGTGAAAATGCACCCCATCCCCTCAGTTTAGATTTTTTTTTTTTTTTTTTTTGAGACAGAGCTTCAAGCTGTCGCCCTAGGCAGAGTGCTGTGGCATCACAGCTCACAGCAACCTCCAACTCCTGGGCTCAAGTGAGTCTCCTGCCTCTGCCTCCCAAGTAGCTGGGACTACAGGCGCCTGCCACAGCGCCAGGCAATTTTTTGGTTGCAGTCGTCATTGTTGTTTGGAGGCCCGGGCTGGATTTGAACCTGCCAGCTCAGGTGTACATGGCTGGTGCCTTAGCCGGATGAGCCACAGGCGCAAAGCCTTTTTTATTTATTTCTTTATTTATTTTTTATTTTTTGAGATAGAGTCGAGTGCCCTGACATCAACCTAGCTCACAGCAACCTCAAATTCTGGGGCCAAAGCAGTCTTCCTGCCTCAGCCTCCCAATTAGCTGAGAACAAATGCCACCACACCTGGCTAATTTGTCTATTTTTAGCAGAGACAGGGTCACTCTTGCTCAGGCTGGGCTCCAACTCCTGAGCTCAAGCAATCCGCCTGCCTCCGCCTCCCAGAGTGCTAGGATCGCAGGCGTGAGCTCCCACACCCGGCTATACGGCTGCTTCTCAAGAGTCAACTAGGAAGCATGCGGTGTGTTGAAGTAGAGGGAACAAAAGTGCACCCTGAGTGATCTGAGAGGAATGCTGCTAGATTATTGAAAAGCGTGCAGAACGTGCCATCTCACTCCACGTCCCTCTCTCTACACACAACCTCTCTGTGCGCTTCCCTCAGCAAAGAAGCTGCACAGCGATGACCGAGAAGGGCGTCATCGGAGCAGAGAATTAGTTCCCTGCGACTGACTCGCGGCCCAGACGCACAGAGAGCAGGACCCGGCAGCTCGGGAAGAGAAAGAACGCCAGAGGCAAACAGGACACGTGGGAACGCAACCTGAGGTGGGACGGCTGCCAGCAACAGCCTGCGGTCCCAGCGGGAGGCACCCCCAACTGCAACTTTGCGATCCGAGGCGGGAGGACCCAGGCTGCGCGGAGCACGGGGCAGCATCACGCCGGCGGGCGGCTGCCGCTACCGCTGCCTGAGCGCTGTGAGGAGAGGCCAGCGGCGCCCAGCAGCTCTTCTGAGAAAGTAGTGGCAAGTGTGAGGTGTGGGAGAAAGATCGCTGGCCTGATCGCGAGACTTAGCCTCCAGGCCTAGCTGGTTCTGTCCTTGTCCCCCTCCCTGGGGCCCAAGGGCCTCGGTGAGCACATTAAACTGGGAGGCTGTGTAGTAGATGACTTGGAGAGTTGAAATTTTGTAGATTGATTAAGAGATGTTGGCAGTCATCCATGTGTGAGGAAATAAGTAGATTTAGAGACGGGCAGGATTCTTACTAAATAGCAATGCAGGATTCCTCCCCCCCACGTGTAGGCCAATTCTCAGTCTGCCCAATAGAGCTGAGAGAATGACCTACCCCAACTCCCTTGGAAGTTATTTTTGCTTTATCTTAAAGTTGATCTCAGTCCCGAAATTTCGTATTGGTAGTTCAGCCTCACTTAGAAGCACAAATTAAGACAACTGCAGCGTCATTTTAATGATTAAATTAACAACAATGAAAGCAGATCATTATGAAGCCCAGTATTGGGAAGGAGTCCAAGAAGCCCATTCTTAACAGTACCAAGGACAGGATAAGTTGATGATTTTTCTTGAAGGCTGCCTGAATACAGAATAAGGGCCATGAAAATGACCATGCCCTCTGACAGAATAATATTCTTAGAAATTTATTTTAAGAAAATAATGTTCAATGAAAGATATTTTACAAGATATTTATGGAATCGTTATTTGTAATAGCTCCAAACTGGAAACACCCCAAATAAATCCACTAACAGAAATGGCAAAGAATACTATGATAGCTTCAGTGAAAAACTACTTGATACAACAACAAACACACATGAAGAGTTTTTAAAAAGAGAAAAGAGTATACAGGAATGTTCTACACACAGGAGGCTAGAACAGAAGAGAGTGCAAGGCAATAAAATTGGGAAAGGGTGAGGGGAGTGTTTCAATGTGGGCAGAATTCTGGGTTGGTGAAAGAGAACTTGGTAGAGGAAGCCTGGAAGGTGTGTGAGTGCAGGGATCAACATGAATGAGGGATGTGCATCTAAACAGGAATCAGGAACTGAAAAACTTGGAGGCCATGGTCACAAGCAATTTGTTAGTTTATACATTCTTCTAGCAAATGATTTTAAATTTTGAACTGAAAATTCACACTGGCCCAGTGTGGTGGCTCACTCCTATAAACCCTAGCATTTTGGGAATCACTTAAGCTCATGAGCAAGAGTGAGACCCCTGTCTCTACTACAAATGAAAAACTGAGGCAAGAGGATCACTTGAGCGCAAGAGTTTGAGGTTGCTGTGAGCTGTGATGCCATAGCACTCTACCGAGGGTGACACAGTGAGACTGTCTTAAAAATAAATAAATTAATTAATTAATTAAAATAAAATAAAAAGGTAAGAGATCAAGAGGACTCAAAGAAATAATGTGTGAAGTGCTTTGCCAACTGAGAAATGTTTTATAAATGCGTGCTCTGATGACTAGGGCTTCACTCTAAAAAAAACTTATGAAGGGTGACGCCTGTGGGTCGGTGAATAGGGTGCCGGCCCCATATACTGAGGGTAGCAGGTTCAAACCCAGCCTCAGCCAAACTGCAACCAAAAAATAGCCAGGCGTTGTGGCGGGCGCCTGTAGTCCCAGCTACTGGGGAGGCTGAGATAAGAGAATCGCGTAAGGCCAAAAGCTGGAGTTTGCTGTGAGCCATGTGACGTCATAGCACTCTACCAAGGGTGGTAATGTGAGACTCTGTCTCTACAAAAAAACAAAACAAAACTTGTGAAATTATTATATTTTAAATTATTATATTAGTCAAGAGTGTTCTTTGACTATAATCTTAATCTGTGATTTTTTTTTTTTTTTTTTTTTTTTTTTTTGTGAGACAGTGTCTAATTTTTTAAACCGCGGTAAAGTACTGCGGCATCCCAACTCACAGCAATCTCCAACTCCTGGATTTAGGTGATTCTCTAGCCTCAGCTTCCCGAGTAGCTGGGACTACGGACACCTGCCAGAATGTCTGGCTATTTTTTTGTTGCAGTTTGGCCCAGGCAGGGTTCGAAACTGCCACCCTTGTTATATGGGGCTGGCGCCCTACCCACTGAGCCACAGGCGCCACTCTTCTTAATCTATGATTTTATATATTCTTCTTTGTGGGTAGTTCTAATTTTGAACAAGTTATGGTAAAAAATCACAATCTCTTTTCTACCTGAGGCTATAATATTATCTCAACTATTTAACCAGATGGACAATTTTTTAGTAGCTTTTTGGTGATCTGTAAGCCAGCCATAATTAAATCAATCATGTTGTACATTGGAGAAATAGTCTAAAAACACCAAATCAACCATGATTAGCTCAGTGACTTTTACAGTCTGAATATTTTATTTATTTTTGAGACAGATCTCACTATGTTGCCCTGGGTAGAGTGCCGTGGTATCACAGCTTACAGCAACCTCAAACTCTTGGGCTCAAGAGATTCTTTTGCCTCAGCCTCCCACATAGCTGGGACTACAGGTGCCCACCACAACACTCAGCTATTTTTTGGTTGCAGTTATCATTGTTGTTTACCAGGCCTGGGCCAGCGTTAAACCTGCCAGCCTCGGTGTATGTGGCTGGCGACCTACTCACTGAGCTATAGGCACCGAGCCTATTTAATTAATTAATTAATTTTTGGAGACAAAGTGTCATTTTGTCACCCTGGGTAGAGGGCTGTGGCATCACAGCTCAAAGCAACCTCAAACTCTTGGGCTTAAGACTTGCCCCAGCTTCCCAAGTAGGTGGGACTACAGGTGCCCACCACAGTGCCCGGCTATTTTTAGAGATGGGGGAGGGTCTCACTCTGGCTCATACTGGTCTCAAACCTGTAAGCTCAGGCAGTCCACTCTGAACCTCCCAGAGTGCGAGGATTATAGCTGTGAGCCACTGTGCTGGCTTTTTATTTTGAAAAAAAAAAAAAAAAAAAAAAATTTTTTTGAGGCTGAGTCTCACTCTGTGCCCTGGGTAGAGTGCAATGGTGTCATTGTAGCCCACAGCAACCTCAAACTCTTGGGCTCAAGCAATCCTCTTGCCTCAGCATCCCGAGTAGTTGGGACTACAGGTGCCTGCAACAATGCCCAGCTAGTTTTTTCTACCTTAGTAAAGACAGGGTCTCACTCTTGCTCACTCCCCTTGGCCTCCCAGAATGCTAGGATTACAGGGGTGAGCCACCATGCCTGGCTCCAGTTTAAATATTTTAAATCACATGACCACTCATTCATTCATTCAGGATAATCACAAGAAAAGTGCTGTGTCTATATAAGGAACTATATACAGTGGACTCTCTGTAAGGTGACCACCTAAGGGACTACAACAAACCAGTCAACATACAGAGGTGGTCAACATGAGGAATACCTACATGAGGTGCACATCCAGCCTAAGAAAATTAGGTCAACTTAAGAAAGTGGTCAGTGTAGAGTGATGGTCAACTATGGAAGTTCTACTGTACATGTAACCATATATAAGGTAAAAGTGTGGGAGCCATTGGAAAGCTACAGAACACCACAGACTTTACGAGATGTGTATTAAAAACAGGACTACATTATATAAATCATTCTTTCTGGTGACTTCAATGTACAAATAACTTACACCTTTTCAAAGGACAACATTTGATCTTTCTTACCTAAGATTAGTATTTGCTTTCACAAAGTGTGCTGAATTATGCTAGTTCCATGCTTGCACTTACACGCACTTAGATGTCTCCTTAATGTTTGACTCACTGGAGCCAAGAGTCAGCTTTTACCTCATGCCTCAGAGATAACAGGTTTCAACTCAACATTGCCTGACTCTTAAATACTTCCCTTTGTGCCTTATTAAAATGAACACTTTCCATTTGATTTTCTCCTGGCCACCACTAGATCTAGTGGTGTTTCTAGTGTTTTTCTAATATTGTTAACTATCACCTGTGACCTTAAGCCCAGTCGTCTGAAGGTATATAACAGAAAAGTAGTGATCTTGACTAGATACCAGTTTACCCGTGTGATAAATGTACCATTTCATTTTTGATGGCCTTAACTTAGCATTTGTCCCTGGGGCTGGGCTTTGCGCTACATTTATAAACACACACACACACACACACACACACACACACACACACACGCATAGCCTAGTTCTTTTTAGGCACTTCTCCAGCTGTGAGTTTAGCAAGGCTTCCTGCTAATGGGGAGACAGACAGAATTACAGCTCCAAACATTCCCCTGCCACTGATCCAGAACATGTGTTATCATATCACACACTGTAAATTGATTCCAAATTCCTGCCAAAAGGGCACAAGCTGCATTCCAAATATTCCCGGCTCTGGGACAATGAATTGTAAGATAGAAATATGCCAGGCTTCCCCCTTCAATTTGTGTAAGCATGAGTTATGTTTGCTAAACAGTTTTGATTCTTATGGTTTTTCTGCAAACATAGAACACCCTATGAAATCTCTATGCTTTAATGACAATAAACTACTTTGAGTTTCCCCCCTCCCCTCAATTGTTAATGTCTCTTCCAATCCCTTGGTGAAGGTTGGTTATCAGGAAATAGGGAAAGACGGAGGGGAGCTCACATTTAAGATAATAAAGTGACTTTCATTCAACTGATGAGAGACATAAACAGTCTGACTATGCTAGTCTCATGGGAGTAGAAGTCTAGGATTTCAAATGCTGTATAAACAGTTGCAAAATCTCTGCAATTACTCTAAAATCGAGCTCCTAGCACAGATGACAGATAAGGAGTAATCATATCTCTTCCATTCTATTCTATCCCATATTGACAACTTGAGTTTACTGTCAATTTATTCCTTACCTGAAATAAGTGTGTAGCTTAACACAAAAACATGGATAATACTCATCTTCGTGACTTTTGAGAACCTAAAGTAGAAAGGGGGAGAAGAGAGACTAAGTGTCACTAGCAACCTGGCATTGGGGACATCTTGGGGATAAGGAGGGAAGTTGATGTAACATCCTCAGACATTTTTAGCCCCAGAGCATCGAAGCAGCCCCAAATTGGTCACCATGGGTATACTATTCCTTTCCAGTAATCTCACATGACAAGGTCTCCATTGTTTCTTCACGAAGTGAATGAACATTTAGCTCGTTCCTTTTTTTAAAGTAAGTAATTAATTTTTTAATTGACAAAAGTTTTATATATTCCTGCTGTACAACATGTTTTTGAAATATGTATACATAATGGAATGGCTAGATCAGCAGTTCTCAACCTGTGGGTCGTGACCCACGGGAACTGTATTAAAGGGTTGTGGCATTAGGAAGGTTGAGAACCACTGGGCTAGATGAAGCTAATTAACATATGTATTACCTCACACACTTATTTTTTGTGGGGAGAACTCTTAAATCCCACTCAGCCATTTTCAAAAATACAAGTGTGTTTCTTTTGATGCAACTCCTCTTCATTAGATCCTGAGAAATAGCTATGTATGCACACACGGGATCGTGGAGGTAGTTAATACTTTATGATAAGTTGGCTAAAGCCAGAGGGCGAATTGCCAGAGTAAGTACTCAAACTTTATAGAAACGGGTTCTGCATATTTTCAAATTAAATCTCATTACATATGTAAGAATGCTAGTATAATGGTGGCTTGGCCTGGTTTTCCCCAAATTTATTACTTAGTGCTAGCTAATAAATAAATACAATCTAGCTAGAGGAATAATGACCCCACACTAGTTTGAAGGTGGCCTGGGATAATATTAATAGAGACTTGGCTCCACCAGCCTTCACGCAGCCTGGAGTCTAGGATCAGCCTGTGGTCAGCCAGCTGCGTGACTCAGGCGAGGCTCTGGTGCTCTCCTGGTTCTTTAACAGCAAAATGGAAACCTTGCAAGATGTCAATGTACACTCCTAGATTGTTTTCCTTGATCCTGCTATTTAAAACCTTTAGGATTGAAAATATGTTTGAAGGATGAATATATATTATCAAATAAGGGAACTCTAAACTTGTTATATAATTCTTTGAAAGATGTGATTATGTCTATTTGGGAGAGGCAATGCATAAGGTTTAATAGGAAAGAACGATTCATGTCTGTTTAACAGGCACTTTCATTTCCTGAAAAGTCAATTTATGAACAATGGCTATAAAACTAGATTTAAATAGTATAATAAAAGTAGATTCTTCTTAAACATCAAGATGCAAGTCTATCTGTTAAAAAGTCCCTCTTAGGTCAGGAGCAGAAATCTAGGATTTCTAATGCTATATAAACATTCCAAATATCCAGAGCTCCTAGCATTTGGGAAAGCACACGTGGGAAGGATGGCTTATAGGCCAGGAGTTTGAGACCAGCGTGAGCAATAACCAGACACCATCACTATAACAAATAAAAAATATAGCTGAGCATTGTGGCAGACGCCTGTAGCCCCAGCTATTTGGGAGGCTGAGGCAAGAGGATAACTTGAGCCCAGGAGTTTGAAGCTGTAGTGAGCTATGATTAGGCGACTGCACTCTAGTCTGTGCAACATAGTGAGACCCTGTCTCAAAAACAAAAACAAAAAGTTCCTCTTGAGGAGTGTTCTCCCATGTTTGTTTTCTATTTATTCTTTTAGAACAGATAGTGTTGTCAGCATTTTGTTGTAAAAGCCACTGACTAGGCCGGGTGTAGTGGTTCATGCCTGTAATTCTTATACTCTGGGAGGCCAAGGAGGGTGGATTGCTTAAGGTCAGGAGTTCAAGATCAACCTGAGCAAGACTGAGACTCTGTCTCTAATAAAAATAGAAAAAACAGCTAAGTGTTGTGGTGGGCGCCTCTGTAGTCCCAGCTACTTAGGAGGCTGAGGCAAGAGGATTGCTTGAGCCCCAGAATTTGAGGTTGTTGTGAGCTATGAAAACCACAGCACTCTACTGGGGCAACAAAGTGAGATGCTGTCTAAAAAAAAAAAAAAAAAAGCCACTGACTATGCAACTGGATTGATAGATCTGGTCCCAAATCAGAATGCTGGGACTCTCCTTCCCAGCATTATAGCTATAGCTGGCTGGAAGATGAGAGTGTTTTAGCAACTCTTTGTAGATGAGCTGGAGACATTTCTCCTGCATAACTTTGGGGAGGGTGTGGTTGGTGGTGGTGTAAGTGGCAGACAGAGACAGACACGATTTTAAATAGGGAGGTCAAGGTAGGCATCATTAAAAAGATGACATTTGTGTAGGAGTGAACCTTGCAGCTACCTGGGGGCAGAGCACTCGGGGTGGAGCAAAGCCAAGTCTTTGTGGCAGGAGATCACCTGAGTAGCTGGGACTACAGGTTCGTGTCACCATGCTGAAAGCTGCACTTTTGATGCTCTGACTCAAGCTTCCCTCTGTGCTCATGCACCTGGGGGTTCATGTGCAGACACTTTAAGGGCTATGGAAAAACTCCTGGATAGGCCAGGCTCGGTGGCTCACACCAGCAATCCTAGCACTCTGGGAGGCTGAGGCAGGTGAATCACCTGAACAAGAGCAAGATCCTGTCTCTATTAAAAAATAAAACAAGCCAGAGTGAGACCTCATTTTAAAAAAAAGCCAGGTGTTGTGGTGGGTACCTATAGTCCCAGCTACTTAGGAGGCTGAGGCAAGAGAATCACTTGAGCCTAAGAGTTTGAGGCTGCTGTGAGCTATGATGCCACAGCACTCTACCCAGGATGACAAAGTGAGCCTCCATCTTAAAAACAAAGAAATAAACAAATAAAAAATCCTAGCCAGGCACTGTGGTGGACACCTGTAGTCCTAGCTACTCAGCAGGCTGAGGCAAGAGGATATCTTGAACCCAAGAGTTTGAGATTGCTATGAGCTGCGGCACCAGAGCACTCTACCCAGGGCTACAGACTAATACTGTTTCAAAAACAAAGACAAAAACAGAAAAGAAAAACTCCTGGATGAGCTGACTCATGCTGTTCTCTCTTCACATTTGGTACCTTATCCATTTATTTCCTATGTATTTCTTCTTATCTTTCAAGACAAAAAATGTCAACTATTCTTTCAAAATTTCTTGGGGTTTTTTTTGCAGTTTTTGGCCAGGGCTGGGTTTGAACTCGCCACCTCCAGCATATGGGGCCAGTGTCCTACTCCTTTGAGCCACAGGCACCGTCCTATTCTTTCAAAAGTTTTAAATAATTATAGCTGGGCATGTTGCCACACCTGTGGTCCAAGCTACTAAGGAGGCTGATGTGGAAGAATTGCTTGAGCCTAGATATTCAAGACCTGCCTGTGCAACATAGCAAGACCTTGTATCTAAAAAATAAAATTAAAACTAAGAGGCCAGGTTTGATGGCTCACACCAGTAGTCTCAGTTCTTTGGGAGGCCAAGGCAGGAAGATAGATTGAGGCCAGGAGTTCACAACCAACCTAAGCAACACAACAAGACCTCATCTCTACAAAAAAGTAGAAAAATTAGCTAGGATGGTGGCACACACCAACTACTTGGGAGGCTGAGGCAGGAGGACCACTATGCCTAGGAGTTTGAGGTTGTAATGAGCTGTGATGACACCACTGCAGTCAAGCTGGGAGGATAGAGTGAGACTCTGTTTCAAACAAACAAACAAACAAACAAAAAACCACCTAAGTTAAGAATAATAATTATGACTGGGTGCAGTGCTTCATGCTTGTAGCTTAGCACTCTGGGAAGCTGAAACGGTGGATCCCTTGAACTCAGGATTTCGAGACCAGCCAGAGCAGCAACAGCAAGACCAGGTCTCTATTAAAAATAGAAAAATTAGCCAGGTGTTGTGGCTACCTCCTGTAGTCTCAGCTACACAGGAGGGTGAGGCAAGAGGATTGCCTGAGCTCAAGAGTTTGAGGTTGCTATGAGTTTTGATGATGCCCACTGCACTCTAGCATAGATGACAGAGACTCTGCCGCAAAAAAAAAAAAAAAAAAGAATAGTAATTATAGCAATAATTGCTGTATGCCCAGTAGTACATTAAGCTACCCTAAACTATGTAACAGGCAATCTCTGCCCTCGGGAGCAGCAGAGTGGTAAAGCCAGATTTATAAACATATGTTATAATTACACAAGATGATAAGTGCTACAAAACCCAGTCCTTCCTCCTGGATGAGGCTGTCTGCAGCTCTCTCAAGTACAGAGGATGATCTTGTCTGTGTTCCCCCACGCAGGGTTGGTCGTCACCTTCTTGCCTGTTTCCATCAGGTAAGCTTGATCACCCTTTTTTTAATCTTACGTGTCTTTGTATCCCCAGTGCCTGGTACATCTTAGGTACTTGGTGTGTGTTTCAGAACCTGCTGGTATTCTCAAGAATACTGAACTCAGAACCTACCTGTGTTCCTCCATGGGACTTAATTGAATCGAAGTGGGGATGAGCCCCAGGACCAGTGCTGTAGAAAACACCTCCTAGAGACTTTATGGAAATCTAGATTAAGCATTACTTCTCTGGTGAACTTTCTAAAACATTCATTTTGTGCCTTTTCTCCTACCACCAAACCTACAGTGGCTTCCCAGGCACCATAATAGGAACATAACTGGGACACTAAGTTACTGATTCCTTTATGCCCAGCTTGGTGGTGGGGAGAGAAGAATGTCGCCCAGAATTAACCCAGAAGGCTACTAATTGGTTCTGTTCATTAGGTTTCATTTTTGAAACACACATGTTTCCTGGAAGGATAGTCATTCAGACTTAGAGTACAATATTTTAATCAAGTAATTTGGAACATGAATGAACCACTAAGTACTTGGCAACCATACCTTAAATATACATATAACAAGATAATCAGATGGTTTTCCACCCCTGAAGAATTGAAAGATTTACTTGACTTTTGTTTTTATTTAATTTATTTTATTTTAATTAATTAATTTATTTATTTTGCAGTTTTGGGCCAGGGCCAGGTTTGAACCCACCACCTCTGGTAATGGGGCTAGTGCCCTACTCCTTTGAGCCATAGGTGCTGCCCTTTATTTATTTAATTTAATTTATTTATTTATTTTGAGAAAGAGTTTCACTATGTTGCCCTCAGTAGAGTGCTGTGGCGTCACAGCTCACAGCAACCTCAAACTCATGGGCTTAAGTGATTCTCTTGTCTCAGCCTTCCAAGTAGCTTGGACTACAGGCACCCACCACAGTGCCTGGCTATTTTTTTTTTTTTTTTTGTAGTTGTCATTGTTTTTTTGACAGGCCTGGGCTGGATTTGAACCCTCCAGCTCTGGTGTATGTGATTGGCTCCATAATTGCTGAGCTACAAACGCCGAGCCTATTTTATTTTATTTTTTGGACAGAATCTATTTTGTTGCCCTCAGTAGAGTGCTGTGGTGTCATAGCTCATAGCAACCTCAAACTCTTGGACTCATGAGATCCTCCTGTCTCAGCCTCCCAAATAGCTGGGACTACAGGCAGCCACCACAACATCCAGCTAGTTTTAGAGACTGGGATCTCTCTTACTCAGGCGGGTCACCATCTCCTGAGCTCAAGCAATCCACCCACCTCAGTTCCCAGCATGAGGATTACAGGCATGAGTCATGGCATCCGCCTTGAGATATGTTTTTAAAGAGGATCATTTGGCTGGTTCCAATGTAGTGTTGTTTACAACTACATAGAAGCTCAATGTGTTGACCACCCAAGGGACTATAACAAGCTGGTCAACATATGGAGGTGGTCAACATAAGGAATGAGTCCTGCTGTACTGATAGTACATGCGGTGCATATCCGATCTATGAAAATTAGGTCAGCTTAAGGAGGTTGTCAGTGTAGGGAGGTGGCCAACTGGGTAGGTTCTGTAATTGATCTTATCCATTTACAGACTCTGTTGTTCCTTCTCCACGTCCACTACTTCACTTGACTAGCCTTAAAACAAATAAATAAGTGAATAAATAAAGAAGATCAGTTTAGGACAAAATGTAGTTGGGAGGAAGATATATTTGTTTAGGTGTGACTGTGCTGGTGTATAGTGCCATGAAGCTTCAGTGCATCAGAGGGCACTGAACAATCAGGATGGTAACCCTGAGGGGTGACAGGCATGCAGAAATTCATGGAAGAGGGAGCAAAAGCAAAACAATTCTTTCTTCTTTTCCTTCTCTTTCTCTCTCTCTCTTTTTTTAAATTTAGGATTCTAATGACATAACCTTCTCTACAAAGCATTCGTAAATCCTTTGGGGTTGTCATAGCCTGCATGATATGGTCAAATTCAAACCTATTCAGGCTTTCATTTTCTTTCCCACTCGGCCCATGACCTTTGCTTCCCCTTCTGGATTATTCTGCTTCCTGGGGGATAGAATGTTACCTCTCTAAAACCAATTCATTTCCCTTTCATTTATTCAGTCAGTGAGTATTCATTAGGGACTCACATTTATGAGACCATGCTAGGAGGAGAGGGCATAGGCAGCAAGATGGTCTTTTTATTATTTTGTTTTTGAGAGTTTCACTCTGTAGAGTGCTGTGGCATCACAGCTCATAACAACCTCAAATTCTTGGGCTCAAGTGATCCTCTTGGCTCAGTTCTTCATTTTTAGTAGAGATGGGGTCTCGTTCTTGCTCAGGCTCATCTCAAACTTGAACTTAAGCAAAGCACATGCCTCGGCCTTCCAGAGTGCTAGGATTACAGGGATGAGCCACTGCACCCAGCCTATTGCTTTTTTGAGATGGGGTCTCTCTATGTTGCCCAGGCTGGATTGCAGTGTGATCCAACTACTGATCAGTGTAGGAGTTTTCACCTGCTCCGTTTCCAACCTGGGCCAGTTCATCCCTGCTTAGGCAACCTGGTGGTCCCCTGCCCTGGGAGGTCACCATGTTGATGCTATACTTAGTGTGGACACCCCATTGGCACAGCTTACCATGGACCAGAACTCCTGGCCTCACATGATCCTCCTGCCTCAGCCTCCTGAGTACCTGGGACCACAGTGTAGCTACTGCTCCTGCCTAGACCTTTTGCCTTGGGTGCTTCTGTGGGTGGCTCTTCCTACATTTAGCCTCCATTACTAGTTTGCATAGCATTTTCTGAACAAATATAATCATCCACCTGACACAAAGTATGACAATGGCTTAGGATGTTTGAAATCAGGTCTGCTATGGAAAAAATGTAATTTAACAAGCCCCATTTTTGTACCATACTGCCTTACTGTATCAACTGTAAGGAACTAAGGAAAGAAGTACTTTTATTCACCCGGACTATTGTCTTAAGATGAGACCAGGTGGCAGAGAGATAGTGGGGCCAAGAGTGAGACAGTCATGGGGAGGAGGGAGCCTCACAGTCCCAACAGGACATGACTCCTTCTCACCCCAGTGATTCTCATCCAGAGATCTAATCTGGTAAAGCCACGGTTAGTTTTGTTTTATTTTAAGTGGAGTTTACAGACACTACTACTAGATTTCAAAACTAAAGTGATATAAATACCTGTGGGCAGGGTTCAGAGAAGAACCACTGTGAGAACCACCCTGACTAAAGTGTGGGCAATGAGCTCTGTTACCAGAGGAGGAAATAGAAATCACTGAGCATGAGGGACAGAAAGTTTAGGACCAGCCTACTAGGATCTTTAGTGATAAAAAGTCATAAAAGAGCAAAAAAAAAAAAAAAAAACAGTGAAGAAAAGGCATATGCAGCCCATTTTAGAATCTCTATTTTTAAAAAAGAGGTAATAGAATTACACATAATTTTGCCAAAGCAAAGTTGAAAAATGAGGGCCTCCTAAACACTATCTGCTGGGTATGGCTGATATGAAAACTGGAAAGGATCTGCTACACCAAGAACAGCAAGAGATGTTTAAAATACAAAATGTACCTAATGCCACCCAATGTACACGTAAAGATAGTCAAAATGGCCAGGTACAGTGCCTCATGCCTGTAATCCTAGCACTCTGGGAGGCCAAGCAGGTGGATTGCTCACCTCAGGAGTTGGAGACCAGTCTGAATAAGACTGAGACCCCATCTCTACTAAAAATAGAAAAATTATAGCCCCAAAATTTAGTCATAAAAGAAAACTAGAGCTAACACACTTTCAATTACTAAATAATGTCACTTTTAGGAAAATCCATATTTGACAGCACCCAAACCACCAGCTATTCTAAGACTCTGGCTAATACCTTAGTTTTTCCTTCAAAAGAAAATTTGAAATTGTTGGATGATAGACTTCTGATGCGAGGCAGATGCAGAGTGATAAGCATATAATGGATGATCAATACATTGTTTTCTTGACTCCCTCTGTGTGGAATTTTATACCAGGGCACAACAATGTTTTCTGCAATAGGCAAAACTGTCCCTGAGAATTGGGTCTAGAAGTATGAATTCTTGGGACTTCTCCCTTCTCCTCTTTTCCTCTTCTAGCCCCTCTTTCTTCCATTCCCAAACTTAGCTTTTGCAGCTGTATTCATGGAAAAATAAGTGGGCAACTAATTCGTAACCCACAGGGAGCTACAGTTAGTTTCCTTTCAACCATATTAAAGAGGTTGCCCAAGAAACACTGACTTCCTTACCCTCCATGAAAACAGAGTTCTATAAAGTTTCAGTCTTCTGGAAAACACTGTAGAGGCTCTGTAAGTTGGCCATCCAAGGTACTGTAACAAAGTGGTCAATATACAGAGGTGGTCAACATAAGGAACTAGGCCTACTGTACTGATACGTACAAGTGGTATATGCCCAATCTATGAAAACTAGGTCAACTCAGGTAGGTGGTCAGTGTAGGGAGTTGGTCAACTATGGAGGTTCTACTGTAATTTTAGATTAAAACAACTCACAATAACCAGTGGGAATTGTGAAAAGGTTCTCTCAAAAGAAAATACGTATAAAATCCTTTAAAAATTAGAAAGGTCTAAAAACTACAGTGCCTACCTTTCCCCTCCTGCAATTCCTTTGAGTTATTTACACAGAAATTATTACAGCTATAAGTAAATGCTCATATATTGGGTGGCCATAAAGTTCAAGTGCCATTTTTAAAAATGCCCAGGCTCCTTCTCTGGGCATTACCAGATGGGCCAATGGGTTATTGATAAATCCTATTGCTGCCTGGGTGCTATGTTTAACAGCAGAAATTTCAGAGTGTATTGAGTTTTGGACACTGTTCTCAGGGCCCAGCTGAGCATTCCAAAATGCAGGGTGTCTCTGATCATGCCTCTCCACCTGCCATTACAATAGTCGCCCCTGTAGCAAATTAAAGAAAAAGGACTTTTTGTTTTTGGGGAAATAGGTCATAAGACATCATTATGGGAATTTTAGGGCTGATCAGGAGAATCTGTATTCTACTTCATAGCTCACAGCAACCTCCAACTCCTGGGCTTAGGCAATTCTCTTGCCTCAGCCTCCCGAGTACCTGGAACTACAGGCGCCCGCCACAACACCCAGCTATTTTTTTGTTGCAGTTTCGCCGGGGCTGGGTTTGAACCCACCACCCTAGGTATATGGAGTTCGTGCCCTACTCACTGAGCCACAGGTGCCGCTCTAAAAGGCATAGATTTTTGAGATTAAAGTTTGAGTTGAAAGGAAAAAGAATTAGTTTTTCTTTATTTAAAGACAAGTTCAATGCTCAGAATAAAAGCATTCAAAATTTGGGCCCAGGTATGGCATGCTGCCATACAATCTACCCAGAAAACCAGGAAGGGGAGAGAACATCAGTGACAGGGGAGGGAAGCAGAGATGGAAGAGATTGAGGATTTCGTTGAGTGGATTTCTCTACTAAAGGAGAAAAATGTCTACATTTGGAATTTGGTCTATTGTCCGTGAGATTAAAAATAACTCATCCTAGAACATAAGAGGACCTTAAACAATTATTACCTTGAAGTCTAACTCCAGTCTCCTTTTGCAACTGATGAGTGCTTCAAAACCTATTTGCTGACTGTGGCAGTTTTTTGGTTGTTTTTTTTTTGCAGTTTCTGGCCAGGGCTGGGTTTAAACACACCACCTCCAGCATATGGGGCTGGCGCCCTACCCCTTTGAGCCACAGGTGCCATCCTGACTGTGGCAGTTTTTAAAAGTGATGTGGCTAGGTATAGCAGTGAACACCTGTAGTCCTACTTACTTGATAAGCTTGAGCCCAGGAGTTCGAGGCTGTAGTGAACTATGATCCCACCACTGAGCTCCAGCCTAGGCAACAGAGGAAGGCGTGGTCTTGAAAGAAAGAAAAAAAAGGAAAAAAGTGATGTGGAGATATAGATATATCTTTTTTTTTTTTTTCTTCCTTTTTTTGAGACAGAGTTTCACTCTGTTACCCAGGCTAGAGTGCCATGGCATTAGCTCACAGCAACCTCAAGAGATCCTCTTGCCTCAACCTCCCAAGTAGCTAGGACTATAGGCACCTGCCACAATGCTCGGCTAGTTTTTCTATTTTTAGTAGAGATGGGCCTTGCTCTTGCTCAGGCTGGTCTCAAACTCCTGAGCTCCAGCAAGCCACCCACCTCAGCCTCTCAGAGTGCTAGGATTACAGGCATGAGCCACTGTCTGGCCTAAATACATATATGTGTATTTTTAGAAACAGATATTTTAATATCATGACTCCCCCTTAAAAAGTACAGACTCACTCAACCTTAAAAAGGAAATTCTAACACATGGTACAATATGGGTGAACATTATTCTAAGTGAAACAAACCAGTCACAAGAGGACAAATATTGTATGATTCTACTTATATGAGGTACCTAGAGTAGTCAATTTTATAGAGAAAGAAATTAGAATGGTGGTTGCCAGGGGCTGTAGGGAGAGAGAAATGGGGAGTTATTGTTAACAGGTAACAGAAGTTAAGTTTGGGAAGATGAAAAATGTTTTGGAGAGTGGATAGTGGTGATGGCTACACAACAATGAGAATGTACTTGATATCACTGAATTATACACTTAAAAATTGTTAAAACAGCCAAATACAGTGGCTCATGCCTATAATCCTAGCACTCTGGGAAACCAAGGCAGGTGGATCGCTTGAGCTCAGGAGTTACAGACAACCTGAGCAAGAGCAAAACCTGATCTCTACTAAAAATAAAAAAAAACTAGCCAGGGGCATTGTGGTAGGTGCCTGTAGTCCTAGCTACTAGGGACGCTGAGGCAAGAGGATTGCTTGAGCCCAAGAGTCTGAGGTTGCTGCACCCTATGATGCCCCAGCACTCAACCCCAGGACGATAAAGTGAGACTATGTCTCAAAAAAACCCAAACAAACAAACAAATGAAAAAATCCTGTTAAAATAGGCCAGGCACAGTGGCTCATGCCTATAATCCTAGCACTTGGGAGGCTGAGACAGGAGGATTGTTTGAGGCCAAGAGTTCAAAGATCAGTCTGGGGAACATAACAAGACTCCATCTCTACAAGAAATGTGACTATTACCTGGGTGTGGTGTTGAATTCCTATAGTCCCAGCTGCTTGGGAGGCTGAGGCAGGAAGATCTCTCAAGCCCAGAAGTTCAAGGTTTCAGTGAGCTATAATCAGGCCACTTCACTTTAGCCTGGGTAACAGAGTGAGACTTTGCCTCCAAAAAACAAAATAAAACAAAACAAAAAAAGGTTAAAATGCTGGTGAATTTTATGTTTTGTACATTTACCATAATAAAACATTATGTGAAAAGTGTAGACCCTCATCTGATGGCAGTTCCTATGCAGGCTCATTTCTAGATATTGCAACATAGTAATAATCTGTCTCTGGTTCTCAAAACAGTGCAAGACTTATAAATTTGATTTAGCTCTTAGTAAATTTTTTTTTTTTTTTTTTTTTAGAAGGAATCTCAAGCTGTCGCCCTGGGTAAAATGCTGTGGTGTCACAGCTCACAGCAACCTCAAACTCTTGGGCTTAAGTGATTCTCTTGCCTCAGCCTCTCAAGTAGCTGGGACTACAGGCACCTGCCACAACACCCGACTATTTTTTTGTTGTTGCAGTTGTCATTGTTGCTTTAGCTGGCGTGGGCTGGGTTTGAACCCTCCAGCCTCAGTGTATGTGGCCAGCGTCCTACCCACTGAGCTATAGGCACTGCCTAGTAAATATCTTTTGAATTGCCACTGGGAACTTGACAGTGGCTTTCTCAAACTGCACTTACAGTGTGCAAGCTGACTGCAGCAGGTAGAGATACCAAGCTTATTTTTATGATCAGCCTTGAGCAAGCGTTAAACACTTGATAACATAATTTCTTGGAAAACTTGATTTGGATGTTGCTTTCTTCCTATTTCCCCCCACCCAACACAATATAAAAAGTGACAGTTTGTAATTTCTTTTCCTTCTTTTCAAAGTATTAGCATCTAAGTAGGATGGGAACTTCATGCCTTTTCTGAATGCAAACAGTCACATTCCATTCTGGGAACATCCTTCATACCTTTCCAACCCAGGGAATACCCTAGTAAAGAAATGGCATCTTACATAGCCACAAAATCAGGTTCCATGGTACAAGTATGACATTTTATTGTATCTTTCCCCTAACATGGTTGCTACTTTGGGGGCAGAGGAGTTGGAGAGCATACTAGGAAATAAAGCCTTCTAATCCCCAAGTTCCTCTTTTTATTTCTGTGGTTTTCACTTCCCTTCCCATCAGAAATCCCCACCTAGTGGTTATGCTTTCTCCTCCTGTCACTCTTCTTTCATGTCTTCTGACACCTCTCCAGAGCTTTTCTACCGCTACTTTTTCTGTCTTCACATCTTTTTATTTTACTTTATTTTTTATTTTTATTTATTTATTTTTTTGAAACAGAGTCTCACTATGTTGCCCTCAGTAGAGTGCTGTGGCATCACAGCTCATAGCAACCTCAAACTATTGAGCTTAAACGATTCTCTTGCCCCAGCCTCCAAAGTACTGCTGGGAATACAGGCGCCCGCCACAAAGCCCACCTATTTTTTTTGTTGTTGCAGTTGTTTAGCTAGCCCGTGTCTGTGGCTGATGCTGTAACCACTGTGCTACAGGTGCCAAGCCTATTTTACTTTATTTTTATTATTTAGAGACAGGGTCTTGCTGTACTCCCTAGGCTGGACTCAATCTCCTGGCCTAAAGCAGTCCTCCTGTTTCAGCTTCCCAAGTAGCTGGGATTACAGACCAGGCTCCAGTACCTCTTTGTCTTCACATGTTGAGTTCCATTTTCCCCCAAAGGGTTGTTAGGTTGTTCCTATACAAAACACAACGCTCTACTTATTATCCTTCATGGCCGGGCGCGATGGCTCACACCTGTAATCCCAGCACTTGGGAGGCTGAGGCTCGTGGACTGCCTAAGCTCACAGGTTCGAGACCAGCCTGAGCCAGAGCAAGACCTAGTCTCTAAAAATATCTGGGTGTTATGGCGGGTGCCTGTAGTCCCAACTACTTGGAAGGCTGAGGCAAGAGAATCACTTTAAGCCCAAGAGTTTGAGGTTGCTGTGAGCTATGATGCCATAGCACTCTACCAAGGTTGACAAAGAGAGACTCTGTCTCAAGTAAGTAAGTAAGTAAATAAATAAATAAATAAATAAATAAAATAAAAATTACCCTTCATGTTCCCAGTTCCCGTTGGTTATTCCTGGCACTTTTTAGACCACAGACCTTGGGCAAGGAAGTCAAATCTGCCTTCTGGTTGTTTCCATTTATTCTTCACCACCATAATTCTCTGGTAGTCTCTGGCCAAAGATGGATTTCATAGGGAAGGTTTTATTTCTTCTTTCTCTGGGGCTTCAGGTCCCAATTTCACCTCAGTGATGTCTTTTGGAAAAGTAGAAATGAAATAGAGCTTTATTGAGTACAGTGCCTCTGAAGCCAAAAATCTCATCAGGGCCTTCAAAAACTGTCAAAAATCCCAATCCTGTACAAGCTTCTAAATTCTATTTTGGTGGACTCTCTTTAAATGATGCTCACTTGGCACTGAGAACCTTTTCTGCATCTTTTCATGGAAGAGTGTTGGCATGATTAAGCTTCATTCATGCATACCCCACTATGCCAAAATGCAGAATTGCCTAGACATCCTAAGATGAAGTTTATACCCTCACTTTCTATAAAAAGAGAGTACTCTATTTAGTGGTTATAAATCTCAGTCCAGGCTGAGCAGAGTGGCTCACACCTGTAATCCCAGCCCTCTAAGAGGCTGAGACGGGAGAAGTGCTTGAGGTCAGGAGACCAGCCTGCGCAAGAGCAAGACCCTATCTCCACTAAAAATAGAAAAATTAGCCAGGCGTGGTGGTGCATAAGCCTATAGTCCCAGCTACTTGCGAGGCTGAGGCAGGACTATTGCTTAAGGCCAAGGGTTTGAGGTTGCTGTGAGCTAGGCTGAGGCCAGGGCACTCTACCCAGGGCAACCGAGTGACACTCTATCAAAAAAAAAAAATAAATAATAATAATAATAAATTAATTAATTAAAAAAAAATCTCAGTCCTGCAGGATGGGAAACTTAACCTTAGTGCCTTATTGAGAGTCTCCCCTCCCCATTTCTCAAAATTATGCCACAGCTCTGGGGGCTTACATAGTACCAGGGGCTTGTTTATACATATTTGGTTCTCTGTTCATAGAAGTTATCTGCTGTCAGGATGTTTACTCAGCTCCCATATTTGGGACATGGCAGTCCTTGCCCATCTAAACATTTCATAGTCACACCTGCCTAAGTGTACCTCAGAGCCACTGATTTCTGTGGTCTAGGTCCCCTCAATGTGTAGGACTCCTCAGTTTTCTCTTCTTTATGTGTCTGGCTAAAATATTTTGATTTTGCCCATGAATCCTTTCCCCTTTGTCTTTCAACCAATATTTTACCAATAAGTATGAATCTACTACCCTTTCTAGGGCTCAGGCCTTAGAAAACAAAAGCCAGGACCAGGTTGTGGGGGCTCATACCTATAACCTTAGCACTGTGGGAGGCTGAGGCTGAAGAATTGCTTGAGGCCGGGAGTTTGAGGTTGCTGGAAGCTATGAAGCCCTAGTACTCTACCCTGGGCGACCCTGTCTCAAAACAAAACAAGACAAAAAGAAAAAGAAAAACAAAAGCCAAGATTTCTGCCTTCCAGGGCTGTCACTAAAAAACAAAAAACAAAAACAAAAACAAACAAAAAAAAAGCATAAGGCCATATCTGAAAAGTAAGATGAAGAGGACCTCAACTGCAACTTTAGGTCACATTTTCAGCAGTGGTTTTTGAACACAATGAATAGATAACTACAAATGATTGTTACATATCTAACTGATTAAAGAAAACCTTTTTCTCACCAACTAAATCTATCTATACACACACACACACACACACACACACATATATCATTCTTGAATTAATTTTAGAGAAATGCAGCTTGTTTACACATACATGTTTATATAAAAACTTGACTATATATATATATATATAGAGAGAGAGAGAGAGAGAGTAAAGTTTTTGTTTTGGGTGTGTATATATATATAGTCTTTATATAAACCTGTATGTGTAAACAAGTTGCCTTTCTCTAAAATAATTCAAGAATTATTCAAAATCTCTTTTCTGGAGAAAATTAGCAAGGCATTTCTAATTTTATAGACAATATTCCTCCTTTAGGATTACTGAACAGGCCCACATCTGGGGCTTGCTTGCTAATTTTTATTACCAAGAAAGTGATGCAAGGCTCGGCGTCTATAGCTCAAGCGGCTAGAGCGCCAGCCACATACACCAGAGCTGGTGGGTTTGAATCTAGCCCAGGCCTGCCAACCAACAATAACAACTACAATTGAAAAATAGCCTAGCCTTGTGGAGGACGCATGTAGTCCCAGCTACTTGGGTGGTGAAGTGAGAGAATCGCTTAAGCCCAAGAGTTTGAGGTTGCTGTGAGCTGTGATGCCACGACACTCTACCCAGGGTGACAGCCTGAGATTGTCTCAAAAAAAAAGGAAGTGATACAAAAGTAATTGTGAACATTTAACAGGGTATGAAAAACCTACTTTCCTGGCTCAGCGCCTGTGGCTCAAGTGGCTAAGGCACCAGCCACATACACCGAAGCTGCCGGGTTCAAATCCAGCCCAGACCCGCCAAACAACAATGACAGCTGTAACCAAAAAAATAGCCGGGCGTTGTGGCAGATGCCTGTAGTACCAGCTACTTGGGAGGCAGAGGCAGGAGATGCACTTGAGCCCAGGAGTTGGAGGTTGCTGTGAGCTGTGATGTCACAGCACTCTACCCAGGGTGACAGCTTGAGGCTCTGTCTCAAAAAAAAAAAGAAAAACCTACTTTCCTTCAGTATGTGTCTAGAAGAATCATCCTGCTTCCATTCTGAATATCATTCCAAACAAAATAATTCTAGAAGATTTTAAATTATGGCCCATTGCTATTATTCTTATTCTTTTTTTGTTTGTTTTTTTTTTTGCAGTTTTTGGCCGGGGCCAGGTTTGAACCTGCCACCTCCAGTATATGGGGCCAGTGCCCTACTCATTTGAGCCACAGGCACCGCCCCTATTATTCTTATTCTTATTTGAGACAGAGTCTCACTCTGTTGCCCCAGCCAAGAGTGCCATAGCCTAGCTCACAGTCTCCCAAGTATTAATAGCTGGGACTATGGCTCCCCCCCCCCCCCATAATAATGCCCATAATAGTTTTTCTATTTTTAGTAGGGCTCAGGCTGATCTTTAACTCCTGAGCTCAAGCAAGCCACAGCCTCAGCCTCCCAGAGGGCTAGGATTACAGACATGAGCCACCACATCCGGCCTATTAATATTAAATGTTAATGTATATTCATATGTGAAGTTGTAGTTCATAGAATGCTTTATATTCATTATCTTTCTGAATCTTCATAATCACATTAAGTGGTAGTGGTTTTATTTTTTTTTTAAAGAATTTAAAAAATAGTAGCGGCAGCTGATATTTGTCTACTGATCCAAGGGCTTACTTAACCAGGGAACTCCAAGGTAGTGCTCTGGAAATGTGCAAAAGATGCCTGCTATTTGTATGTTGGAATAACTATAATTCTTCCAACCTGGGGTTTTATGGGGGGTGGGGGGTTGGTGGAAATCTGTGACTAACATAATTTCCAATGTACTACATTCTGAGAAAGACTCAAATGGTTCTGAAAACCCACTGAGAAAAGGGTCATAACATGGATCAGTGGGAAAAAGAAATGATTTTACACATATATCACAATCAAATTTCAAGTATAAAGGTATTCCTGTAATTTTTTACAACCTAGAAGGTGCTCAGTAGCAGAGAGAGGGGGAGAGAAAGCACTAGGTAGCCTTAGTGACCTTTGTTTCCTATGGGAATTTCTTTTTTCTTTCTTTTTCTTTTTTTTAGAGTCAGAGTTTCACTTTGTTGCCCTCAGTAGAGTGCCATGGTGTCATAGCTCACAGCAACCTCCAGCTCTTGGGCTTAGGCAATTCTCTTGGCTCAGCCTTCTGAGTATCTGGGACTACAGGTGCCTGCCACAATGCCTGGCTATTTTTTTGGTTGTTGCCGTTTGGCCAGGGCCGGGTTCGAACCTGCCATCCTCGGTATATGGGGTCGGTGCCCTACTCACTGTGCCACAGGCGCCACCCTCTATGGGAATTTCTTACCCTTAGTCCTCGGGGGAGAGATAAGAGATGGAAACAGAAAAATTGGGCACTAGAGGTAATTTCTTACACAAAAATAAACGATTAAAATAAAAACACTGATAAAATGACTGAAAGAGTCCTTTCTTGTTTTTCCTCTAAACTTTAAATGGCAGATTTTTATACACCTGTTCAAGTAAGTTGACACCATCATCTGAGAAGTTAATGAAGCGAGAAACAGAGTCGTCTTTAACACTGTCCTCTTCATGGGGCGGTGCCTGTGGCTCAACGGAGTAGGGCGCCGGCCCCATATGCTGGAGGCGATAGGTTCAAACCCAGCCCCAGCCAAAAACTGAAAAAAAAAAAAAGAATAAAACACTGTCCTCTTCCTCACCCTCCTCTCCCATTCACCCTGTAAAATATGTTCAGTGTATGCCTACTTCTCTCCCTCCCTGCCCTGCTCCAGGCTCTCAGCATTTCCTATCCAGATCAGTACGACAAACACCACCAGTTTCTCACTCCCAATCTTGCTGTCCTTCCACACCCCACACCAGGGGCCTCCAAACGGGACCTGCACCTGCAGAGGGCACAGAAGAACTGACGGGCTGTGGGAGAAAGTCCAGACTTCTACTTATCTCATCCAAAGGGTCTCTCTTTTTGTATTTCATAATGTATATATTATGGAATAATAAAGAAATGCATTGGCTTGCAAGTTGCAAAGGTTTTATTGATAAAAGTGCATGATTTTAAGTTTAGTGGTGGCTACACTTTTATGGCAGCCAGAGGGATTTTTTTTTAAAACAGATCTAATCACGTTAATTCTTTTGTTTAAATCACTCAGTGGCTCATCCACAAAGTCCAAAATATGTGACAGTTCCTATAAGCCCTGAAGGATCCTTTCCCTTCTCTGGACTTCCCTACCTTTCCTGGGCTTGGAGCTCTGAGTTTTCCATCCTTTCAGGTCAGTTTTTCCCAGGGGAGACCTTTGCAGGCCTCACTTTAAATGTCATTTTCTTCCCTGAGCCACAACCCCCAATTCCACTCCAATCCAAAAGGTCCTAAGGGAAACTCCTTCTTAGCACCCTGCACTTCCCACAAGGGCACTTACTATAAATGCTATTTATAGGTTTTTGTTCAATGTCTTCCAAACTAGGCCACAATCTTCACGAGAACTTGATCACCCCTGAGACTTCCATGCGGCACCTAATAAATGCCCAATAAATATTCATGAAATGACAGAATAAATAAAAGCACCAACATTCTCCCCTACACTTAACTTCTTCAGATCATCACCTCATGGAATCTCTGGCCTTTCTTGTGTTCTCCCAGGAGGACACTTTACCTTTTTTTATTTTCACAAAAAATTTTAATAGTGTAACAAATATTTTTTACATTCTCACAAAAGTGCTCCAGGAGAACACTTTATCTTTTTTTCTTTTCTCTTCTCTTCTTTTTTTTTTTTTAGACAAAGTCTCACTATGTCACCCTTGGTAGAATGCCATGGAGTCACAGCTCACAACCTTAAATTCTTGGGCTTAAGCGATTCTCTTGCCTCAGTCTCCCAAGTAGCTGGGACCTCAGGTGCCCGCCACAACACCCAGCTATTTTTTATTGCAGTTGTCATTGTTGTTTTAGCTGGCCTGGGCTGAGTTTGAACCCGCCAACTTCGGTGTATGTGGCTGGCGCCGTAACCACCATGCTATGGGTGCTGAGCCCTTTTATTTTATTTTTAACTGGCAAATAATTGTATGTATTTATGGGGTACAATGTGAGGTTTTGTGAACACCCTTCCTTTAAGACTCAGCCCCAATTATTGATCTGTTCCTCTACAAGGCTGGTTAAGATGCCCCTGGACAGGTACTTTCTCCTGCACTCCCAGCATCCTCTGAAATCTTCATTACAGCACTTTGTACTGACATGGAACTACCATTTCCATTTTCTTACTGCACCAAGTCTAATCATCTCTTTATTTTTGAAACAGAGTTTTATTATGTTACCCTCGGTAGAGTGTTGTGACATCACAGCTCACAGCAACTTCAAACTCTTGGGCCCAAGAGATTCTCTTGCCTCAATCTCCCAAGTAGCCAGGACTACAGGTGCCCACCACAATGCCCGGCTATTTTTGTTGTTATTGTTGTCATTGTTGTTTAGCAGGCTGGGGCCAGGTTTGAACCCGCCAGCCTTGGTGTATGTGGCTGGCGCCAGTCCCAGTATACGTGGCTCGGCTACTTTTTGCCGAGCCAAGTCCGATCATCTTTAAGACTCAGATCTTGTTGTTCATCCTTGTGAATGGTGTAAAGTAGGCAATTCACAAGTTACTGGAAAGCTCTGATGTTCCAAGAATTTCTTTTGTAGAAAAAAATTTCCAGCTTGCTTAATTTCTATAGTTCTCAAAGTTACAAATATTCACTGGAATAAGGCAAACATTCTGGGCGAAGTTTCTTCTCCAGTTCTATTGTATTACTGTATTAAATAATGCTTACTTACATCCAACCCTTCTTGAGAGCTAACTTTGACAAGCTGGGTGGAAAGAGAATTAACACTCTGTCTAGTTCTGCTTGATATTTTCTACCTCTTGGAGAAGCTAATTTTTTTTTCTTTTAGACAGTCTCACTATGTCATCCTTGGTACAGTGCCGTGGCATTATAGTTCACAGCAACCTCAAACTCTTGGGCTCAGGTGATTCTCTTGCCTTAGCCTCCCAAGTAACTGGGACTACAGGCGCCCATTAGAATGTCCGGCTATTTTTTGTTGCAGTTGTGATTGTTGATTAGCTGGCCCAGGCTGGGTTTGAACCCACCAACTTTGGTGTATGTGGCTGGTGGCATAACCACTGTGCTATGGGTGCCAGAGAAACTAATTCAAAAAGAGAATGTGGGGGCAGCACCTGTGGCTCAGTGGGTAGGGCGCCAGCCCCATATACCGAGGGTGGCAGGTTCAAACCCTGCCCCATCCAAATTGCAACAAAAAAATAGCCGGACGTTGTGGTGGGTGCCTGTAGTCCCAGCTACTTTGGAGGCTGAGGTAAGAGAATCACCTAAGCCCAGGAGTTGGAGGTAGCTGTGAGCTGTGTGACGCCATGGCACTCTACCGAGGGTGATGGAGTGAGAGTCTGTCTCAAAAATAAAAAATAAATAAAAATGAACTTAAAAAAAAAAAAAAAAAAAAAAGAGAATGTGTAGCCAGGTGGTGTGGCAGGCACCCTATAGGCGCTCCCAGCTACTTAGGAGGCTGAGAAGGGGGGGATCACTTGGGCCCGAGAGTTTGAGGTTGCTGTGAGCTAGGACACCACAGCACTCTACCCAGGGTGACGGAATGAGACTCTGTCTCAAAATATATATATATTAGACAAATAAATAAATAGAGAGGGTGAGTAACTTGAGGACTGACTATCTACCCGGAAAAGGTAGCAAAGAGGACATGGAAGTTGAAAGTTGCTTGTGTCCACATACACAAGGGCACAAGAAGAAAAGAGCAAGAAAAGACATACCTGATTTTCTTCCTGGTCACCACACAAAGTGGAAATCAGAGACAGAAAAATGCCTTCTTGAGGTTTATGACAGGAGGAATTTGAAACACAGCAGCTGGTTGGTTTTTTTATAGGACAGTGACCTCATGCAGATCACTTATATTTATATATTTTTCTCTCTTAAGCTCAATTTTGTTGGTCAACATAGCATTTGTGAGATCCTACACACAGGAGATTCTTAATCTTAGCCTCTGAGCTGCTAAACTTTTAAGCTTGGGTCCTAATAAGGGTTCTACTTGCTCACTTCAGTACCAAGAACTGTGGTGGAACAGTTACCATAGAAGGGCAGAGAAGCCTCCTAGGAGGAAAAGGAGGAGGGAGCACACGACTCAGCACAGCAGTTACATAACCACGTGGGGAACACCACAAAAGCAGAAGGCTTTCAGCCTTCCTTCAAAACATTAGATTCTGAAAATGTCCAAAGACACCTAACAAGCACATCTTACTCAGTTGCTGGCCTTAGTCCCTGAAATATGATTAGTTACAGACTATCAATTCTATCCCATGGGTTTATGTGGCTACTATTTTAAATAACTTCAGAGAATTGGTATCCTAAAGGAACAGTTAGAGAAATATATGTGCAGTAGGTTTCGATAATGGCAGAGTAAATGTTTCTTTTTTTTTTTTTTTTTTTGCAGTTTTTGGCCAGGGATGGGCTTGAACCCACCACCTCCGGCATATGAGGCCGGCGCCCTACTCCTTTGAGCCACAGGCGCCACCCTGTTATTTCTTTTTTCAAGGACCTTGACTTATGAATGTTGACCCACAGACTGTCCCCAAACAAAATGCATTCCAATGGTTCAGTTGTTAGGAACTTGGAACATAGTTTCCCATAGAAACAATTTTAGATGTGGTGGCTTAGATTTCCAGATATGGCCAAAGAAACTCATTTACCCATAAGAAATTTTACTAAAGTTAACCATTATCTATAACAATGCTTTTCTATAAGAAAATGTTTCCTGACTTCTAAGTTGGGATTTCTGTAACTTCTCTGTCCTTGCTTTGGAAAAAGTGCAGAATGCCCTGAATAGAGGCTGATTGGGAGGTGGGGCAGGGTGGTGGTGGTGGTGATTGGGCAGGAGTAGGCCCCAACCCTGGCTATAGTAAAGACCCCAAAGGGGTGGTGAGCTCTGGCAGACCCCGGCCCTGGGGGGACAGTGCAGCATGGTAGTAACCTGTCACTGCATTTGCATCAACAATTTATTTCTCCCTGGTAAGAAATCTCTAAATGTTCAGAATGACATAACTACCTTGTATTGAGCACATACTCTGCTAGAACATAGTGTTAATTGCTTGTCTACACAATTTTACTTTAATTTTCCAAACAATCTCAACATCTGTGAGGCTAATTGTTTTAACTGTGTTTAAGAAAGAAGACAGAAAGGCTTAGGAATGTTAAGTAACTTGCCTAAATTCATAGTAGTTAGAGCTAGAACTTGAACTCAACCCTGCTTTACTTGGAATCCACTTATTCTGTCTCTTTCCCAGGGATTTGGGGAATATTTCCAACAGCTTATTGTTTAGTTTCCCATTTCACAGTTCTATTTAAGGAATTAATCATTCTCCTTAGCAAATGGATTGACTTAACTAATTTGAGAAATATTAAGTCCCTTCTACGTGGACAATGCAAGGAGGAAGGTGCTAAAAACCTAGTGGATACAAGATACTCAAACATGAATTTTTAGGCAATTTTGTAAAGCAGATGGATGCCAGAGAACTGACTTACCTTCACTTGTTAGATACTTCAGAGTAAAAGCCTAAAGGCAGTAACTGTGACCTGACAGTACCATGGAAGGCCTCCTAAAGAACACTGGACAGCAGTGGGATCTTGAAGTAGTGGATGCCTGGGGAAGGGCAGGAGCAACATTTGCCTGCTAAGAATTCTTTATGAAACAAGGATACCTCCTGCTGTTTGATGTTGCAGAAATGGAAGCTCGAAAAGCTGGGGCCAGAGGTGCAGAGACCTCTAGGATTTCTTTTGTATAATTTAGTTTTGTGAACAAATAATTTTTAAAAAATTTATAAAAAGGAATAAAGAAATAAAACCTTCCCATAAATAACTATTGTTAGTGATTTTTCTGTGCATCCCTTCAGTTTTTTCTTCATAATGGGCAACCAATTATAAATATATTCTTCCGCTCAGTGCCCGTAGCTCAGTGAGTAGGCAGCTGGCCAAATACACCTAGGCTGGCGGTTTCAAGCCTGACCCGGGCCTGCTAAACAACAATGACAACTGCAACCAAAAAAAATAGCTGGGTGTTGTGGCGGGCACCTGTAATCCCAGCTACTCACTCAGGAGGCTGAGGCAAGAGGATCACTTAAGTTCAAGAGTTTGAGGTTGCTGTGAGCTGTGATGTCACAGCACTCTACTGAGGGTGACATAGTGAGAATCTATCTCAATAAATAAATAAATAAAATAAAATAAATATGTTCATTTCTCTTTTTATTAAAAGGTAGTATATGGTGTGTGAAAATTTCAAATAGTAATTAATAATTTACTTTATATATATCTTAATTGTTATTTAAAATGATTATGTTTAGGGATCATACCTATGGTGCATATTGCAAAGGTACATGTTGGATCTATTAAGTATAGAGTACAAATGTCTTAATACAATAATTAAGTAAATGAGGTGAGGGATATATTAACCAATACGATGTAAGCATTCTAAATTGTATATGAAATCAGCACAATGTACTCCCTAAATGCATTAATGTATACATGATCTACCTCTTTTTGATTGAATAAAATAAAAAATAAAATTATTATGTTTAAGGCTGGACCTGGTGGCTTATGCCTATAAATCTAGCACTCTGGGAGGCCGAGGGAGGTAGATTGCTTGAGCTCAGGAGTTCAAGACCAGCCTGAGCAGGAGGGAGACCCTTTCTCTACTAAAAACAGAAAAACTAGCCAGGCCTTGTGGCAAATACCTATAGTTCCAGCAACTCGAGATACTGAGGCAGGAGGACATCTATTGCCCAAGAGTTCAAGGTTGCTGTGAGCTATGACACCACAGCACTCCACCCAGGACAACAAAGTGAGACTTTGTCTCAAAAAGAAAAAAATTATATTTAGATTGATTATTTAATCAGTTTAAATTGTTGTTTAAAATGATTATGTTTAAACTATTATATTTAAATATAATAGTGTGTCCCACGGTGGTTTTACTAAACAAACTTCAAACATTGAGGTCTAGAATCAGGACAGTAACTGTCAGAGGTGGACTTACCTAGGGTACATCTTCTGTCCGTGGCTTTACTATGCATGTGTGGGCCAGGTATAGTGACTTACGCTGTGATCCTAGCCTGCTGGGAGGCCAATGCAGGAGGGTCACTTGAGCTCAGGAGTTTGAGACCAGCCTAAGCAAGAGTCAGACCCTGTCTCTGCTAAAAATAGAAAAAACTAGCCAGGCATTATGGCCAGTACTTCTAGCTCCAGCTACTGGGGAGGCTGAGGCAAGAAGATCTCTCTCTTTTTTTTTTTGCAGTTTTTGGCTGGGGGTGGGTTTGAATCTGCCACCTCCGGCATATGGCGCTGGTGCCTTATTCCTTTGAGCCACAGGCGCCACCCGCAAGAAGATCTCTTAAGCCCAGGAGTTTGGGGTTGCTGGGAGCTATGATGACACTATGGCATTCTAGCCAGGGCAACAGAGTGAGACTCAAAAAATAAATAAATAAATAAACGAATAAAAAGAAAAAGAAAAGAGTGGGAAATGCTCCTAATTATAATTCCCTGTGTATGTGCCTGCCTCATACACTTGATAGGGAGTTCTTGCAGGCAAAAACTATTAAATTTATCTTTGTACCAACATCTAATGTAATGTCCGGAAAATATGATATATTAAAGGAATGTGCAAATGGTTTAATAGAGGAAAAAGGTTTATTGAATGAACGTAAGTAACAAGCATAAGGAATGACTTTAATAACAACTTAGCTGATCTACAGTCAGAATACAAGGGGAAAGAAGAATATTTATTCTATCTGGTGACAATGTTTGTTAGTTTGTTTTTAGAGACAGAGTCTCACTTTATCACCCTTGGTAGATTGCTGTAGCATCACAGCTCACAGCAACCTCCAGCTCTTGGGCTTAGGCGATTCTCTTGCCTCAGACTCCCAAGTAGCTGGGACTACAAGTGCCCGCCACAACCTGGGCTATTTTTTTGTTGCAGTTTTTGCCAGGGCTGGGTTCAAATCCCTCACCCTTGGTATATGGGGCTGGTGCCTTACTCACTGAGCCACAGGCGCTGCCCAGCTGACATAGTTTTATAAAATTCTGAGGAGATGTGTTAAGAAAAATCAGGCAGCCAGGTGTGGCTCATGCCTGTATTTCCAGCACTCTGGGAGGCCCAAGAGGGAAGATTACTTGAGCTTAAAAGTTCAATACTAGGTTCAGCACCTGTAGCACAGTGGTTACAGGGCCAGCCACATGCACTGAGGCTGGTGGGTTCAAACCTGGCCCGGGCCAGCTAAAGAAACAATTACACCTGCAACAAAAAAATAGCTGGGTGTTGTGGTGGGTGCCTGTAGTTCCAGGTACTTGGGAGGTTGAGGCAAAAGAATCACTTGAGCCCAAGAGTTTGAGGTTGCTGTGAGCTGTGATGCTACTGCACTCTACTGAGGGTGACAGGTTGAGACTCTTGTCTCAAAAAAAAAAAAAAAAAAAAGGGGCGGCACCTGTGGCTCAAAGGAGTAGGGCGCCAGTCCCATATGCCGGAGGTGGCAGGTTCAAACCCAGCCCTGGCCAAAAACTGCAAAAAAAAAAAAAAAAAGGAAAAAGTTTGAGACTAGTCTGAGCAAGAGTGAGACCCTCGTCTCTATAGAAAAACTAGCTGGCCATGGTAGCCAGTACCTGTAGTCTCAGCTACCTGGGAGGCTGAGGCAAGAGAAATGCTCAAGCCCAAAGAGTTTGAGGTTGCTGTGAGCTACAATGATGCCACGGCACTCTACTCAGGGCGACAAGAGTGAGACTCTTGTTGGAAGGAAGGGAGGTAGGGAAGGAAAGAGAGAGACACAGAGAGACAGGCGAGAGCAAGAAAGAGAGAAGATAAAGCAAGAGAACGAGAGAGAGGGAAAGAGAGAGAGAGAGAGAGCGAGTGAGCGATTAGGCACCAGCTCAGGCAACGTAGCAAGACTCCATTTCTACAAAATATAGAAAAATTAGCCCAGCGTTGTGGTGATGCCTAAAGTCCCAGCTAGTTGGGAGCTGAGGCAAGGAGGATCACTTGAGCCCAGGAGTTTGAGGCTGCTGTGAGCTATGATCACACCACTGCACTCCAGCCTGAGGGACAGGGTGAGACTTTGTCTCTAAAACGAAACAAAACAAAAGCAAAAAGATGTGGTACAGAGGAGAGCTGTGAAGATACTGGGGGAGTGGACAGAGGAGAAAAGTGATTCAAGTTTTTGGGCACCAAGAGGGATTTGGGCCATAGGCAGTAGTGGAGAGGTTGGCCTGCACAGGAAGTACGGGCATGAAAATAATACAGGTAGGGAGACGGATTAGCAAAGTGAGGTCATGTCTGGGTGCTCAAATTAAATTTTTTTTTTAAATAGTAGAGAAAATTGAGGAAAGCATGGGTTAGTGAAGAGGCTGGAGTGGCAAATGTTTGAAATAGTTGTAGACTGAGAGGAAAGCGGATTGTAAACTAACAGCTGCCTTATAGGAGGCTACAGATTATAAGGTTGTAATTCTTTTCTTTTTCTTTTTTTAAGAGATAGAGTCTCACTTTGTTGCCCTCAGTAGATGCTGTGGCATTACACCTCACAGCAACCGCCAGCTCTTGGGCTTAGGCAATTCTCTTGTCTCAGCCTCCCTAGTAGCCGGGACCATAGGCACCCGCCACAATGCCTACCTATTTTTTTTGTTGTTGCAGTTTGGCCAGGTTTTTTTTTTTAATTTTATTAAATCATAGCTGTGTACATTAATGCAATCATGGAACACCATACACTGGTTTTATAGACCATTTGACATATTTTCATCACACTGGTTAACATAGCCTTCCTGGCATTTTCTTAGTTATTGTGCTAAGACATTTATGTTCTACATTTACTAAGTTTCACATGTACCCTTGTAAGATGCACCATAGGTGTAATCCCACCAATCACCCTCCCTCCGCCCATACTTACCCCTCCCCTCCCTTTTCCCCATAGTATTAGGTTATAACTGGGTTATAGCTTTAATATGAAAGCAATGAATTAGTTTCATAGCAGGGCTGAGTACATTGGATACTTTTTCTTCCATTCTTGAGATACTTTGCAAAGAAGAATATGTTCCAGCTCCATCCATGTAAACATGAAAGAGGTAAAGTCTTCATCTGTCTTTAAGGCTGCATAATATTATGTGGTGTACATATACCACAATTTCTTAATCTATTCATGGATCAATGGGCACTTGGGCTTTTTCCATGGCTTAGCAATTGTGAATTGGGCTGCAATAAACATTCTGGTGCAAATATCTTTGTTATAATGTGATTTTTGGTCTTCTGGGTATGTACCTAGTAGAGGAATTATAGGATTGAATGGCAGATCTATTTTTTTATTACTATTTTTTATTATTAAATCATAGCTGTGTACATTAATGCGATCATGGGGCACCATACACTGGTTTTATAAACAGTTTGACACATTTTCATCACACTGGTTAACATAGCCTTCCTGGCATTTTCTTAGTTATTGCGTTAAGACA